>PITA01017638.1:0-42747 GCA_004023965.1 Spilogale gracilis | reverse complement strand
CCCCCCCCCCCCCCCCCCCCCCCCCCCCCCCCCCCCGCCGCCAGCATCCCTGCCTCTAAGCCTCAGTATTGACTTTGTGCAAACAGCAGCTGTCATGAAGCTGTTTCCAGCCCCCGAGGTTCTGGCCCACGTCATTTGCATGATTTAACATGCTGGGTTTCAGGGGGCGTGTCTCCGAGCCCACAGCCAGCAGCCACGGAGCCATGACTTATTGATTTGACATATTAAACTGATGGATTTGGGGGGAAAATGTTTTATCTTGAAACGCCGCCATGCCTTGGGATTTCACCAGATTTTGCAACAGTTCCCCTCTGCTTCCCAGAAGGGTTTTATCTGTCCAGTGGCTGGGAGCGACTTGTCCAGGCTGCCCACTTCTTGGCCACGTCCCACGGGAATAACAACAAAGACAATAATAGTAACAGTTTATGCTTATATAACACCTGCTATGCGTCAGGAACTGCCCTAAGCACTTTGTTCGTCAGTTAACTCGCCGTGTCCTCACACAGCCTGCAAAGTGGGTATATCTATCCCCAATTTTCAAGTGAGGAAACAGGCCCAATGGAAGCAAGTCTCTTGCCCCGTCTCCCACCTAGGGCCTGGCAGAGCCTGGCATTGACCGAGGTGACCCAGCCCGGCTCCATGCTCCTCATACCTGTGCCCTACTGCCACTTATAATTATTCTAATTGCTCATAATTATACTCATTAGGAAGTAATAGTAACACTCAGCTTTCTTGAATACTTCCCAAGTGTCAGGCTGGTGTGATTTATAGACATTATCTCATTTAGTGCTCAGGACAAATCTGTTATGCCCATTTTTCACATGAGGAAACCGAGGGACAGAGGGAGAAGACCCCGGGCCAAGGTCGTACATCCAAGACCCGGTTCCCACCCGTGATTTCCCACTCAGCCACGCTTCCCTGGAAACCGTCTTAGCAAAGGAGGGACCGGGGCGGGAGGGAAATTGTTCTTGCAAACCCATCAGTTCCATCCATGGAGGGTCAGAGTTGGTGTTCTGAAGCTGTTTTTTAAAAAGGCAAAAAGTGCAGCTAATAGGATTAGCTTTCACCCCAGGGACCCCGTACCTGATGAGAAGCCATTTCGTTTCTTCTGCCCTGGGAAGTCACCAGTCCTCGGCTGCAAATCGAGGCATTCTTGCCAAGTTTCAGAGACCCGAAACAATCATCTCTGTGATTGCTGAGACTTTCTGGGTGTTACCAAGGCAAGACCCCATCATCCTGGCCAGAGGCTGGCTGCTCACTGTCCTTTCCGACTTCCTTTATTCACACGTGCGTTCCTCTGTAACATGAATAATCTTGATGAGCGCTGATGGCGGGCCAGGCCCCATTGGGTGATTCCCGATGTTTCATTATTCAAGTTACACTTTCTCTGTGTTTGCCAGATGCCAGCATCTACCATCTAACATTGACTCAATCTTTTGAAATTGACACTTCTGGGGGGGGGGGGGGGGAGGACTGGTGACTCAATATTTTTCTGAAGCTGACTCACTTTCTTATACCTGCGTTAAAAAGGGAACTTTTGATCAGTGGTACTCATGTTTGAGGGTTCGTCAGCATCATCCAGAGAGCTCATTACAACTATACGGGTCCCGAGGCCCAAGAATTAGCATCACATCTTCCCGCATGCGGCCGCGGGCTGGGGCCCACACTGAGACCGCTGGTTCAGATCGCTCTAATTGGATCCCTTGCCAAAAACCACGATGTGTCAGGGAGGGTCCCTGCAGGAAACAGAATCCCCCAAATGCTTCAAATGAAGGTGATTTAATGAAAAAGTCCTTACAGAGGCATGGGAAGGGATAAGAGAATCTGAGGCCCCTGAAGCCTGGCAACAGAGGGGCGCCGTTACCAGCCTTGGGTGGGTGGGAGGAAGGGTGGGAACAGCCAGGCTTGTAGGTGCTTGGCTCCCACAAAACTTGGGAGGTGTGGTCATAGGAAGAGAATGAAGTCTCTGCCAGGGAAGGGGCATAAGACAGGGAGTAGGGCAGAGAAACACCAATCTTCCTCTTCCCATCCCCTGATTGCTAGCTGGCGCCCCTCCTTGCTCATCCAGAGGACCAGGGAGCTTGGGGGTGCAGTCCTAAGAGTCAGGCCCCTTGGGCACACAGAGCAAGTCAGAGAGAGGCGGAGAGCAGAGGCCGGGGGCAGGGAAGGCAGGGTGGGGTGGGTGGGAGGACGGGAGAGGATGGGACTGATGGAGAAATTGTCTAAATGTCCTTCAAGTCTGCCTAGGAACTGCTGGAGATTCTGAGCCCTCTCCCGGCTTTAAACAATTAACAAGTGGTAGAAAGGTGTTAAGGACACATTAGCACGGAAGAGGGACTCTTGATTGAGGTGGTAAGAATGTTAAAAATAACAGAGAACTGAGTAGCTTCTTCACTTTTTGATTCAGACAATTTAGTGTTGTGGTGAGACATGGGTAAAACCACCTCTCCCCTGGTGGGAAACCCAGATGTGTGGATGGCATGCCCCCCTCCCCAGTGTTACCCACTTGGGGTACTTAGCGGCTCACGGCAGCGGCTGGTTGGGGGCTGCCGTTAGGGTGGTGTCATTCCCCGCCCCCAAGTCCAGCCTGCTGTGAAGGTGGGTGACAGTGGGAAGTGGGCTCTGGGGACTGGGGCAAGCACGGGGCGGGGGGGGGGGGGGGGGGGGGGGGGGGGGGGGGGGGGGGGGGGGGGGGGGGGGGGGGGGGGGGGGGGGGGGGGAGCACGGTGCGGAGAGGTCCATGTGCCGGCAGGGGGCAGTGTGTGCAGTGTCTGCAGAAGCACCTTGAAAGGGGTGGGTGGGGCACCCATGAAGTGGCCTTCACAGCCTCTCCCCAGCCACCCCTCTCCTGATGTTCCCGTGGATCTTGATACTTTGCTCTGATACTTAGTGAGTGCCCATATCTCGCCGATGCCCACACCTCTCTGCCGGGGCTCCAGTTGCGTCCTGGACAGCCCGTTGGAGGTCCTACAACTGATGTGGAACCTCATTGTCTTCCTGTCTTAGGCATCACTTCATGAAGAACATTCACCTCCTGCCTCAGTTGCCCAAGTGGGACACATGGCCCCACTCTGGTCTCCTCCCTGTTCCTTTGAGGATTTATCAGGCTCCCCGTCTGTCCTCATCCCCACCGTTGCCATGGCAGGTCACCTCCAGCAGGCCAGCTCACCCACTCAGCCTTCCTGATGAGGGTCCTTCCCTTGCTAAGACCCCTGAGCACCCCCACTGGCCCCTGCCTCATGGGTCAAGTGCACCTTCCACAGCCCGGCTTCCGGTATCCTCAGGACCTGTCTACTCTTCCTTGTGACCTCCTTCCTCCCTACCCCGGACATCTGGTGGCCAGCCCACCTTGGGATCGCAGAGGACTGAAGTCCACCCCTCCCCCATCCCACTTGGTGGCCCCCTTCTTGCCGGAATCCCAATTCAGGAGTTGTCTGGGGCACCGGGGAGCATGGAGAGCTGTGACCAGGGAACCCTGTGCCCTCCAACCAGGACAGGCTTCTCTGACTAGCCCCAGGGCAGAGAATGATATGATTTCAAAGTGGCTCCTAGAATCGGAGAGGCCTAGGTTTGAACCCAGGTTGTACCACTATCTAGCTGTGCAAACTAGTTGCTTAGTCCCTCTGAACCTAATGTGGTCATCTATAGGGCAGGTGCTGCCTCGCTACCCTGTACGTGCGTGAGGAGGTTAACAGGTGAACGCTAGTGAATGCTAGAGGTGGAGGTCAGCCTCCCTCAGAAGTAGACACTGAGGTAACAATCTACGTGTAAGTCGTGTATAAAGGAGATGCTCCAGGGGACAGTGGTAAGGGATTTGGGGGAAGCAGGATAGGGAAATAAATCTGGAGAGAATAAGAAGCCCAAGTAACCCTAAGCGGACATCGGAGAGACTCGTCCCTGTTTCCTCACGGTTAACTTACTTATTTTCTGGACATCTTGGCCCCCAGGGCTTCATTCCCACCTCTCAGCCCATCTGAAAGAGCAGAGCTGGGTGCTGCTGTGAGGTGGGGGTAGGCGGGAGGGATGGAGGCCTGGCCCCCACCCATGTGGGCAGGGATGAGAACAACACCTCCCCTGGGGGGAGTAGGGTGCTCTGGGGGAGACGCTGAGTCAGTAAGCAGCATAGTGGTGAGGGGCGGCCTCCACTTGCCACCAGGGCGACAGCAGCTAGGGGTGAAGGCTGCTGGGAGGGAGGCCAGGTCTCCGTGGGAGCTGCCGCCCTCCTGGCGTGGCTCAGCCCGCCCTGCATCTCCTGCCTTCCTCCCTGCTGCCTTGGTGGGCCTTGGGCCAGAGAGGGGCCTCAGAGGCTATAAGTGTGCCATGCCAGGGGGTGTTTTAACAACATCCAGGCTGCCAAGAGCACATTATTCTCTTACAGAAATCCAAGGGATTGCCCAGGAGATGTGATATTTTTGTAGCCAAAAAAAAAAAAAAAGAAAGAAAGAAAAAGAATTTCTCCACAGCTTTAAAAGCCCGTTGTGCTAGGAATGATAGTGGATGTTTCAGAATTTGGATTCTTCATCAGGGAGCAGATAAGGACTGAGATTTTTCTGTCTATTTGCTTCATTCACTAAATAGTATATATTGGATGTCCCTAGCGCATTCCTGGTGGAAGGAACAATCTTATAAAGGCAAAGAGGTAGGGAGGACATGTTTGACAGGTTTGGAGAACAGACTCTTTGTTGTAAGGGATAGAAATTCCACCTCAGACTGGCTTAGACAAAGACAAGGGCTTAATTGGTTCATGTGACTGAAAGAAGAAATGACTGGGAGCTTCAGGCATGGCTGGATCCAGAGGCTCAAAAAATGTCATAGGACACCATCCTTCTCCATCTCAGGTCTGCCTTCCTTGACACTGGCTCTGCTTTAGGAAGTCGCCTTCCCCTTGGTGACTCAGTCAGTTCCATCCTTTCACCTTCACAGGCTCAAACCTAGTAGAAAGAAAGGAATTTTCTTCACCGTTAGTTCCAGCAAAAGTCCTCTGGCTGACTTTCATTGAACTGATTTGGGTCATATGTGCATCTCTGGCTTCCCTAAAGCTTGGGCCTTGCTCTAACACTGGTTAGTGTGACTTACAAGGTAAGTCATGTGATGTGTTACATTTTCTCTGCCCATCCTTTTCCTCAGAAATCTTACCTGCTCCCACAGTTACATTTCTCTTTCATGACTGTCTCTAGCCTTGATCTCACTCAAGCGCCCCTGGGCTCCATTTCCTGGGACATGGTGGGGACATGTTCCTCCCATGCAACAACAGTGATGTTGTACAAATTGAGCTGTCACTTGATGCTAAGAACAAAGTCTTCACATTTCTGTCTGATGGGATCCTCACAGCATGACAACACTATGAAATACGTGCTATTATTATCCTTGTTTTATAGGTGAAGAAACATAGGCATAGAGGTTCATTCCTGAACCAATGACTAGAGTCAGGAGGTTCCTGAAGCTCCGATTGACGAAATAAGTCATGGGCCCGAAGATAGGGACTCTCCAAATGAAAGGCTTGTGATGGGGGGGGGGGGGAGAGAAAGAGAAGATGCCCCCTAAACTAAGTGGCAGAAGATGGCAACCCAAATTGGAAAAGTCGGGGATAAAAGGGAGCTGTGCTAGCACTGGGAAAACAAACCCCTGAGGAGCCAAACCACTGGAAGGCCAGAGGTGCAGTGAGCTTTCAGGAACCGCTGGAACCTGGTGCTCACCCTGCCAGAAGGCTCACGCTCTTATCAGAGCTGGTCTTCCAGGGAAGGTCTTTGATAGGCTGATCCTAGGTCACGCGGTTACGGTGAACCAATCAACTGTGTCCAGGAAGGGAGGCCGCCCCTCCTCCTCCCTTTAGAACATGGCTGCTCCCAGGACAGCGATGGGGTTGAAGCTGTGGCAGGAGTTACAGTGGTTTTTAGAAAAAAGTGGAGTAGGGTACAGGCCGATGAATATGTAGGTGTGTGCTCGTAGCTGCAGGTGACACGGTTTAACCACCGGGAAGCCCTCGGGGCTGGTGAGTGGCCTGGTGATGTCACCCTCCCGTCACTCTGCTCAAAAACACCAGTGTCCGCTTCATCCTAAGGCGGGTGCCCTCCGGGCCATCACATGGCTCCCAGGAGCAGTCATCTACCAGATGAGAAGAAAAAGAGAGACTCTGTCCAGCTGCAGGACGGAGGTTCCTCTCTCCCGTCACAAGGGGCCCCCAGCACTAGTAAGCGTCACCCGGAGACCGCCGGGCTCCCACTGACTTGACCTTGGGTACCTGAGCCAGTTCTGGGGACGTGGCCGTGATCAGCTGTGTCATCAGGACGCACCCTAGAACTGCTGTCCTCCTTGGGGTCCCCCAGCCGATGGGTGTGGGGTGGAACGTACACCAGGTGTGGCCACCCTGCTGTCTCCCTCATCTCACCGCTGCTCTGTCCCTGTCCTACAGGGGTCCTGTGGCTGTCGGTGGTCTCCGAGGTGCTCTATATCCTCCTGCTGGTGGTCGGCTTCAGCCTCATGTGTCTCGAGCTCTTCCACTCCAGCAATGTCATCGATGGGCTCAAGCTCAATGCCTTTGCAGCTGTCTTCACGGTGCTGTCAGGTAAGCCGGAGGCCCTCAGGCAGTGGAGCCTAACCCTGGGCATCCGGCAGAGTGGACTGTGGGTGCCGAGCTGCCTTGAGGCTGAGGCCTCGCTGTCCACCGGATGACCTTGCACCAGTCACTTCCCTTCTCTGAGCCTCTGTGTTACACTTCGTGAAATGGGATTTGTCTGCTCACTTACTCACTCCTCCGGTGGTTAGTGAATATCTCATGTGCCAAGTGCTGTGCTGATCATAAGAACTGGGGTTTTAGTGATGAAACTAAAGGGGTAGTTGCAGCCTTGGTCGAGTTTCCCCTGTGCAGGAGAGAGAGGTGGATTGGCTGGAGGTGTATTCAGGAGCTGAACACCATCTGGCCCCGTGATGGATGGTACTTGCAGGACAAGGCAGAGAGAGGGGCCTTATGAGAATGAGTAGGTGATGGTGTCTTCCATATGGATGGAGAAGAGGAGGGGGTGGTGGTGGCAGGCCCATCACTCATCTGCTTTAGTTTATTTGCCTTTGAGACATTCACATGGAAGCCAAAGGAGTCAACGCTTCTGAAAAGCTCCAGGACTAGTGTGGGGTGGGCAGAGATGGTGCAGGAAGGCCCCAGAGCCAGGGATTTTGGGGGCTTTAGAGAGAATGGGATGACAAGCCTCGTGGTAGGACGCAGGGAGGTGGAGACAGACGACTTCAAGAAAAGGCTATTGGATTAGGTGGCTAGGTGCCCAGAGTTGTTTTAATAGATCCAGGTCATAAGGGGTTAAGCAGGGAATGTTCCAGAGAGGGTAAAGGAGCCTGTGAACCATAACTTCAGGCAGCGTGACAGATAGAGTGGTGTCTTGGCTGTGTTAAGACATCTGTTCCTAAAAAGCCAAATGTAAATTGAATTTCTGTAAATCTAATCCCATTCTTCATGCATTGGAAGAACCCTCCATTTAATGAAACTGGAACGATGAGCCTTTTGGTAAGGGAAATAATCTCCCCCTAACTCAAGTACGTGTACATAACAGAGGGACCCCTCAAAGACTGAGAACTGAATTTAAGAGATTACAGCACACCCCACATATCAAAACATGTGTGACTTGGTGTTTTGGGGATGTGGAAATCTATAACCATAATAGGAAAGGAGAGCAAAGAAGAAGAGAGTGGGCCTCATAGCGTAGTGTCCCCTTTCGGAGCTTGCTTGCACCATTCCTAGCTATTGAACCATGGACTATTCTGGACCTGTTTGTTCTTTTTTCCCCTCCCCCCATCTTCTATTCGTTTACTCAACCAATATTCAAAGAAGGCCTAAAGGACCAGGCATTGCAGGTTTGGGGGAGTCAAAGGAAAAATGGCTGTGACTTTACCCTCCTGAAGTTTGCAGTCTTGTGAGAGACAGACTCAACAAACAATTAGGAAATGGTGGGTTGATCTCTATGTACTGGGCCTGGGGCAGGGGTGGGGTGGGGTATGGGAAGGCATTCTTTGAGCTGAGACTTGGAAAAAAAAAATAGGGGTTTCCCTGATGGGCATTCCAGATAGAGGAAACAGTGTGGGCAAAGGCCTAGTGCGGTGGCATATTCTGGAAACTCTGATTTGTTCAGAATGATAGGAGGGCAGACTAGAGAGAGCAGGAAAATTGAGAGATGAGGCCAGAGAGCCGGCTGAGAGTCTTGGTGCTTTGCGATAATCTTTAGATTTTCCCCTGGATGTGACAGGGAGCCATTAAGAATCTGGAGCAGAGAGGGCGATGGTCAGGGGTGCATCAGGGGGCGAGGGCTCCGGTTGTGGCATGGATGGAGTATAGCAAGAGTGGAGGCGAGGAGACTGGGCAGGAGGTGAAAAAGGATGCAGGGGCCCTGGGAAGAGGGGATGCAGGCACACCCGTCCTCTGTCGGGCTAGGAGGTGAAGTGAACTAGCTCAGGGAGCTAGATGGGTGGGTATGGAAAGCAGAGAACCCAGGGCCACTGGCTTCCGAGCATGGAGTCCACAGAATTCAGGGGGTCTGTGCGCCAGGTGGGGGCAATGTTCCAGCATTCTTTCTCTAACTTGTAACTGACATGCAGTATGTCCAGCTATGAACCGACGCAACAAAGCTCCGGGCGCAGGGCGCACCTGTGATGTAGTCACCAGTAGTAATCTGTATTTGGCTTTCCTACTACAATTGTGGCACATATCTTGAGGTGCGTTCATTCCGAAGTGTAAAGCTTAGTAGAGCTCCGGTGGAATCCTGTTATTTAGGTTGTTAATGAAGAAACACAAATAATCCTGTACCGCACACCTGTTTGAATAGTCTGCTAACTATATATCCGTATAACTGATGTGCTCTGTCATTCTACGCATTTTACCTTATGCAGCCAGAGACATGATTCAGAGATACGATCTCTGACCTGGTGTCCCCTGGCTGGCGTCTGGTCAGGGTTGGGAGGTGATGGGTCTGGTTTGAGCAGGTGGGCTGTGCTATGTGGGCTTCTCTGCCTTGGTAGCTGTTTCACCTTCTTTGTCCCTGCTCCAGGCTTGAAGAATCCCTTCCATTATCCCAAGCACCCAGCCGTCCCCCTCCACTTGCTCACTCCAGTCACACAATAAAAGCTGGTGGGCAGCCTGAGACAGCTATCTCCAGGTCTTTAAGCAGACCTCTCGTGGGATAGGAGGTGGGGGCTCTTCCCCCTGCCTCAAAGGGCTTATCAAAGTTTTCACCCCTCAAAACAAACAAACAAACCCCAGAGCCCCACTGCTAAAGAAAATAAGATTATCTCCAGTAATTTCAAATGGATAAACAGTGCGGGGGGCTCAGGGAGGTTAATTGACTTGCCCAAGGTCACACAGCTGGTCAATTGCGGAGCCAGGATTAAACCCAGCTCCTGCTGGCTTCAAAGCCCTGTGCTCTTTTCATAGGATCCAGCAGCAGGGGTGACTGGGCTGGAGGGAGAAGACTTCCAAGTCTTCGGAAAACAGTAACTAAGAAGCATGTGTGAGCCAGATGATGTAATAAGACCGAAGCAGCAAGTGGTGGAGAAAAAGGATTTTGTATTCATGCCTGGGAGAAGATAGATGGAGGCAATAGGACTCCATCAGAGAGGCTGCCCAGCCCAGAAGGTCCTGGCCTTTCTGGAGCCACTTGAGAACAGGGTAAGGGGTGAGGAGGATCCTGGAGGAGAGGGATGGGCTTCAGGCCTGCTCTGATGGGAAGGGAAGGAGTAGGCAAGCCCACTGCCCGAGTCCATGGGCTTTGAGGCTACCAGACCAGCTCACACAGACAGGTCCTCAGCCCAAGGTCAGTGCCTTCTCCGATAGAGAGGAAAGCCGACTTGGGGCAGCCCCTACTTGACCCAATTATTATAATCAGTTATTACAACGAACCAAGTGATTTTGATGACTCCTAAGAGCCAGTGCTGGCTGAGATGCCAGGAGCACCGGCATCTGGTGTCCTTGCGAGGAGGGGTCTAACACTGCGTGCGTCCCCTCTTGCCTGCAGTCATGTTGCTGGTAAGTTGTTACATCCCCGACTGAGCCTGCCACAGAAAGCACTTTGAGCAGGGCTTAGCACCCGGGACTTCAACTTATCATGTTGTTATTATTATTATTCCCAGCTGTCTTCCAGTATATGGAGGGGCAGATCGTGGCCCCAGGGACCAGTCCTGTCTCAGTGAGGTGGGGGGCAAGGGGCTCACGCTCTTTACTGAAGGGGTACCAGAGCCCACCCAACAGGGCTGCATTCCTAGCGGAAGTGGTTGTAGAGATGGGTTTGGCTCCGAGGACTGGTGGTGGGGCTGTGGTTGCCGGTCTGCTGGCCCTGGGGCCTAGAGCTCACAGTATTTCTAGGGACCCACGAAATGTTTTCAATTTGACTGCTTTTCAAAGCAGCAGAAGAAAAATTAATGTAATAATAATGAAGATCTCTAAGAGTGAATGTAGATTGGATCATAATTGTCTTTCTACCATTGTGGACATAAAGTGTGATTTTTAATATTTCTTTTATGGAGGAACAGGCCCATGGAGGTAAAAGTGCGTGGGACCCATGAAAGTCATGATGTGGCCCTCCAGTGGGACAGAGCTTTGCTCGGGCTCCAGAACTGTGCAAGACCCAATTCCAGACCAGGGGTGGCTCTAGCCGTCTGCATGGCCCCTTGCCGGGTCCTGTGACCTTAGCCAAGAGATGCTGGAGAAGATGGAACTCGTTAAGTGTCTTCCCCCAGCAACCAGAGTCTTACAGCCTGGAAGGAATGTGAGAGCGGGCCGGAACATGTCTGTTCTTCCTCAGTTCCTCTGAAAAATGAGATCGATCTCTTTAGGAAAAACACAATGTCATTTGGAGAATCCCTGCACAATCCAGCCAATGGTGGGCTTTTAATAAAAGCTGCCACAGCATGAAGAGAAATGTGACCATTTCTGGGAATTAAGCAGACCTCATGGAGAAGGCAGTAAGAGTCTTTTGTTAAGCAATGAGAAGAGGAAGTTTTGCAGTAAAACAAAAAATGACCAAGGTGAGGTGGTGTTTCAAATCAGATTTCAGGAGACGTTTCCAGAGTGAGGGATAAATTGAGGAGCAAACAACTCCCTGGCCAGCAAGGTGGACACTTGTGCTTTGGGCAGAGGTTGGGGGACCTTAGAGTTTCTCTTAGTGTGGTGATTGGAACTTTGTAGGATGAGTTTTTTAATACCCTAATTCTTGGGTCTGTGCTGAAAGAATCCCTCATTGATAACCCTCTCTGTTCAGTCTCCTTGCCCTGGTCAGACTGGGTCTCTTGCCCATAATTTAGAAAGCAAGTACTTTTGTGTATTTTTGTGTCTAAAAATGTGGAGGGTCTAAGTTAGAGAAATATTTCCATATCGTTAAAGATTCTTTTGCTTGTAAATGACAAGAACCCAGTCATATTAGCTAATGGAAGAAAGGGGGTGATGACAGAAACCTGTTGATTCACGTAATTAAAAAATACAAGACGGTTGAGCTTCAGGCATAGCTGCGTCCAGGTGATCCTGTCATCAAGAATTTATCTGTATCTCCAAATTCTGCATTCTTCTGTCTTCATTCTCAATGAGGCTGTGTCCGTGTGGAAAGAAAATGGTCACAAGCAGCTCCAGGCTTTTGTAAGTTTCCAGGGGTAGAGAGAGCTCCCTTCCAAGAGCTCCTGCAAAACTTTAAGGAGAACTAAGACTGCACCAGCTAGGTTCATAGACTCATTTCTTAACCAGTTTCCATGCCAGAGAATGAAATACTCCAATTAATCAGCCCTAAGTCTCTAGACATATCCATGGTGTGGACTAAGCAGGATTATTATGTGATGATGGACAAGTGGCTGCCCAGATGAACGGGTGGACTGCAAGTCCAAATGGCTTGTCAAGTTGGGAGATTAGCAGGAGGTCATCAGTGGAGCTAATGACTCAGAGCCCCAGGAAGGGCAGAGGTCTTGATTTGGGTTCCTTCAAAGCAGATCCTAAGATAAAGATTTGGGTGCCAGTAGCTTATTTGGGAGGTGATCCCAGGACGTATGGTGGGAGAGTGGGGAAGGAAGACAGGAAGGGAAGAAAGTCAATAAAGGGAGTGTTGATGAGCAAGTGAGCACTGTGAGTGATTGGGGTTCAGTCCTGCTGGGGTCCCTCTGAGAGACTGCAGAACATATCTCAGAACTGTTCACCCAAGGGATGAGAAAGCAGCACTATTTACTCACCAGCTCCTATCGGGCGCTGGTTTAGAGTCACTCCGGAGGCATTAACCTTCCAGAATCTCTATCTTCTCCACCTAAGAAAGCAAGGGCCTGAGGAAGGGAGCTGCTAACGGGCTGCAGGTAGCGTCTGGCTTCAGTGTGGAACTGACAGCGTCGGACACAGAAAACCAAATCAAGGCAAAGAGGGGGTGCTCCGATACCACTGGTGAACTGTACTATAATTCTCACACTGTCCGCCCAGAGCGAGCCTCAGACTCCACAGTCCCCAGCAAGACCGCCCCCACCTCAGATGCCAGCCTCCCTTCCGACCAGCTGACAAAGTCAGGGTTCCCACAAGCCCCTGTGATCATGCACTCGAACCACTCAGACAGTCAGGACCAGCCAAAGAATGGACCAAAGGAAGAGATCCTAAGGGCGAGGTCTGGGAGGGCCTCAAATACAGGGCCTCGGTGCCCACCTGATTCGGTGGGATTGGGGTGCATCGCCTTGGTGGCACAACTGTTTTCATTAACCCAGCAGCTCGCTTGAGCCTGGGGTCCAAAGCTTTTTACTGGGGGCTCATTACAAAGGCAGGATTGATGGGATCGCGGGCCCTGGAGGCTGAAATTCCAGCTGGCCCCAAGCCCTACCCTCTGATCACATGGTGGGTCTCTCTGGTGGCCAGCCCTCATTTTGAGTCACCTCATTCATGAGCGAAAACTCAGGTGTGATCCAGGGGCTCGAGCATAACACAAACACCCCAGTCACTCAGGAAAACGCAAGGGTTTCAAGTCTCCCTTTCAGAACTGAGACAAAGGCCAGTCAGATTCTTTATTAAACAAAGGTCTGGGTGGGTGGCCTGGAACTGTGGTGGCAGCAGCCCGGTGGGCGGGGCCTCAGTGGTAACTGTTTATGGAGGGAGGGGCCTGGGCGCTCTTCTCAGATTTGGGACCACTAAGCACTGGCAAGGGAGCTGGGCCAGCTTGGCCTGCAGGCTTCCAGGGGAGTGTGGGAGGGCTTTGGATCCTCTCTCCAGCTTCTTGTTCTCACTCCTCCCACACCCAGGCTCCCCAGATTCCGTCCTCTGAAGCTCATCTGGCCAGTGTGGCACTCATCTCATCCCCTGAACCCCGGCATGTAAGGAACACTGAAGCGCTCTCACTTCTGGAAAGAATCTTAATTTTCATATTGCGCTCTCGTCCTCCCAGCCTAGCACAAGTCTTTAGAATTTCAGGGTCCTGTCTCCTTCCTGTCTTTGCTGTATGGTCTTATGTAACACCAGACAGACAATGGATGCGGGTCTTTGTCTTTACCATCGTCCCACAGGTCGCAGTCCCTGAAGCCCAGCCAGAGGTGTCCCAGAATCCAGAACTTTTCAAATTTTGGAAGGTAACCTGATCCCTAGACCATCCTTTCCCTAACACCACAGCAGGGCTGGGCAGCACCTGTAAGCAAACACATTTCATGTCTCTGCAGTAAAAGCTATGAATATTCATGCTAGGGGGATAAATAAAGACTGTCAGTGGCTTCACCTCCATTCAGGTCAGTCTTTTTTGCTAAATGAGTTCAGGCCCAGCCAGGTTTTATGTCCAAAATGAGTTACAAAGAAGCTATTGGATTTCAGAAGTTCTGAGAATTTGGAAGTGAAGACGGGAAGTTATAGGCTCAGTCGTTACCTGAGTAGTTACTGATCATCTGCTATGTGCTAGGCTTCTAAACACATCACCTCTGTGGAAGCCAGTGATGGTAGGTGGTATCCTTATGCCCCATTTTGCAGCTGAGAACATTGAGGCACAGGGCTGGTGACTGCAGTTCTGGCCACAAAGCCCATGTGCTTTACTACTGCATGGGCCCATGAAAGCTGCTGCTGCGCCTTGGCTGCCTTGTGGACCCAGTCCCTGCTGGTCCCCCGGGGCTCTTTGTTGCTAGGGTCAACCGGAAAATGGGAGAACGAGGCTGGTACTTTCAGCACCTATGGTCCCATCACTCCAGGTCCGAGTTCTCAAATCCAGTGCCCATAGGGGCAGTGTGGGTGACATCAGTGGGTAAAGCCAGCTGGCTGTAATATAGCAGTGACCCTGAGGACCCTGGCAAATGGGAGGGCACGCCCCCTCAGCAGTGCTTGGTTGCCATGGAGAGAGCTGCCGTGGCCTTCGGGAAAGCCCCCAGTCAGATTTTAATTCAGTTGTTTTTAAAATAGCTTTACTGAAGCATATTTACAGGTTGTAAAGCTCTCCCATGTAAAGTGTACAATTTAAAGCTTTTTAGTAACCATCACTACAGGGCGAGGATAAAACCTTTTCGTCACCCCACGAAGAAACCCTGCACCCACTAACAACTCCTGGTCATCCTCCAAGCCTGCCAGCCCTGGGCAGCCACCTGTTTGTGGTCTGTCTGCCTTCCAGACATCCTGTATAAATGAGATCCTACAATGCACCGTCTTTATGACTTGCTGCCTTCATTTAGCATGAGGTCTTCCCGGGGTTCATCCGTGTTGTAGCAAGGGTTAGCATCTCATTCCTTTCACGGCTGAATAACATTCCATGGCCCAGGTCTGCCCCATCGGGGTTCTCCATTTATCAGTGGATGGGACACGTGTGTTGTGTCCACTTTTTGGCTAGCTCTGAACCTCCAAACATTTACACCCGCGTCTGTGCGGACATATGTTTCCCTAGGGCAGAAGTGGCTGGATCATGTGGTGATCCTCTGTTTAACTTTTGTATTCAAAATATTTGAAGTGATCGTGTCAGCCAACAGAATGTCAGAGCAGACCCTCACCTCGCTCCCCTGCCCCAGCCACAAAAGGCCAGCTTTTTTTGGCCTGAGGACTGCAGTGTAGACAGCTCACTCTCTGCCCCCTTCTCCGCAGGGGCCCCAGACGTAATCTGCTCAGTAAATGAAGGCTTCTGAAGGTGAAAACCAGGACGGGAAGAATTTGCAGATGGGTTTTTTTGGCCCCTTTCCTGCAGAACCTCTGGGATGGGGAAGTTTAGAGCCTCTGAGTAGAGGGTGAATGAAGGGGGAGAAAATACAGGGGAAAAACCACGAATTAATATCTTAAACTATTATCACCCATTAACACCCATTTGCCTGAGGATGGGTTGGCTTACTCCCCAGGCACCCTCCCCAAAGGTACAGCTCTCCCTGTGATCCAGCCAGCCCTGTAGGGGCTGCATGGGAACTGCAGAGGTGAAGCCCAGGGTAAACCCCTCCACGTGGGCTGGGTGGTGTTTGAGCCTTTGGGTTCACAGCGTGGGCTCCCAGAGTCAGTATGAGCTCTGGGACTGGACCCCAGCCAGGTCACATTAGACTGTGTATCCTGGGCAAATTACGTATCTTCCCGGAGCCCTTGTCACCTCTGAGAAAGCAGTGGCAGGATGGTTTTGAGCCATGAAATGAAATCACCCATGGAAGAGCCAGCGGAGCAAGTAGATGCGTGGTGTGTGCTCAGGCCTTGCTTGTTAAACAGGGTTGTGCTCTCGGGTGAGCACGGGCACGGGTACGGGGACCAGGGGCAAGGCTGACTGAACAACGGGTAGGTGACCATGATCCCAGTGCTTCCGGTTTGGATGCAGAGGTTGACTGCTAGCCCTGTTTGTGGGGCAGTTGGTGCATGAAGGCATCCCGAGTTTCTTAGTAGCGTGCAGCTCTTGCCCTCAGGTTTCCTAAGGTAGAAACCGCTAGCCACCGGCCCCTGGTGTCAGCATCAGCCCTTCGCAGCTGCCAGTCTCCTGAACTGTCCTTTCCTCCTGTCCTTGGGGCTGCTTCCTTTCCCCCATGGCTTCTCTCTGTGTGCAAGGGGGTAGAGGTGGGAGGTCGGGGGGGAGGCTCGGGACTTTGGATTTGGGGTTTAAATGTATTTTGACTCTGTGTGGCCCATGGGAGCAGAGGCCAGCTGGGAGCTGGGGGAGGTGGGCCTGTGACAACCAGCCCTTTCACCCATCGGTGAAGAGTAGGGAAAGGCATTTCAGGTCAAAGGAACAGTGAGAGGCAAGGAGGCACAACGTGGCCTGGAGCATGCAGGTGAATCGTGGTTCAGCTGCTGCTTTGATATGACCTTGAGCATGAGGAGTGCGGGGAGGGATGGTGCTAGAGAGGCCGCCACGCTTGGCAGTTCACACTTCCCTCTCGAATGGTGGGAGCCAGTGACGATTCTAGCCCGGGGGAAGCGAGATGGTCAGCAGTGCCATTTCAGGAGTTCCTGCTATGTTCCTCCGCCAGTTAGGACAACCTCCTCCCTTTAACTCAGAGGTGGAGGGGCCACAGTGTGGACAGTGTTTCTCAACCTTGTTTTCATTACTGCTCTCCCAGGAGCCCTGTTAGAAGTCTTTCTCCGTGGGCATACTGTGTATCTGCTTACATGTTATATGTGCGTCTGTGCTTTCTAGATAAGAGTTAGGTTTTTTGTTTTGGTTTGGTTTGGGGTGTTTTTTTTTTTTTTTTTGCACATACCGATGACCCTTGAACCCATGGGGTGCTAAGCCCCCATGTAGTCGAAAATCCACGTATAACTTTGAACTCCCCTGACTTAACTATGAGTAGCCTGCTGTTGACCAAAAGTCTTGCCGACAATGTCAGTAGTCAATTAGCACACATTTGATATGTTGTATGTACTATATACTGCATTCTTACAATAAAGCAAGCTAGAGAACGAAAGTGTAATTAAGAATATCATTAGGAAGAGAAAATACATCTACAGCATTGTGCTTATTGAAAGAAATCCACATTGAAGTGAAGTTCAAACCAATGTTGTTCAAGGTCAACTCCTGATGGTGGCCTTTCAGGCTGAGTAAGACTGACCCTGGAGGAGTTAAGCCATGCTCTGGGACCCTGGGGCTGGCGTCTTCCCTCCTCTGACAGGCTGTTCATCTTTGCTGACTAATTCTGTGCGATTTAATTTGCCTCCATGGAGCACCCCTGCTCTGTGTCTCTGCAGGACCCAGGGCGGCAGATCTGAGCAGAGCCTGGCCCAGCTTTCTATGAACTTCTTGCCAGAGAGTAACCGAAGGGGGAGATAGGCTGCCATGGTTGAGAGTGGACTGTCATCATCCTGGGGTTGCTCAGAAAGATGGAGTCTGTGGAAAGATTGGGCCCATGGAGAAATGGAGTTTTTAGTTTTTTTGTTTTTTTTTTTTAAGATTTTATTTATCCACTTGACAGAGAGAGATCACGAGAAGGCAGAGGGGCAGGCAGAGAGAGGAGGAAGCAGGCTCCCTGCTGAGCAGAGCCAGACATGGGCCTTGATCCCAGGACCCTGGGATCATGACCTGAGCTGAAGGCAGAGGCTTTAACCCACTGAGCCACCCAGGCACCCGAGTTTTTTGTTTTTAAATAAAATTCCAGTTATCAAGAAGGTTGATCACCCATACATTGCTGGTGGGAATGTGAATTGCTAACAGCCGCTCTGGAAAATAGTTTGGCAGTTCCTTTCAGAAGTTAAAAGGACCCAGCAGTTGCATTCTTGGGCATTTATCCCAGAAAAAGAAGACTTATTTTCACGCAGAAACTAGTGCATGAATGTTCATAGCAACTTTATTTGTAAGAGCCTCAAACTTGAAACCAACCAAATGTCCTTCAATGGATGAAAAAGTATATAAACTGTGGTATTCTCAGCAACAAAAAAGAACCAACTACCAGAAATGACAAGAGTTGGTGAGGATGTGGAGAAGAGGGAACCCTCGTGCACTGTTGGTGGGAATGCAAACGGGTGCAGTCACTCTGGAAAACCATATGGAGTCCTCAATAAATTAAAAATAGAATTACCATATGATCCAGTAATTCCACTACTGGGATTCACCCAAAGAAAATAAAAACAGTAAGTCAAAAAGATACTTGGGCCCCTATGTTTATTGCTACATTATTTACAATAGCCAAGATGTGGAAGCAGCTCAAGCGTCCATCGGTAGATAAATGGATAAAGAAAAGGTGCTATAGCTATACAATGGAATATTACTCAGCCATAAAAAAGAACGAGATCTTGCCATTTGCAACAACATGGTTGGATCTAGAGGGTAATGCTAAGGGAATAAGTCAGACAGGGAAAGACAAATACATATGGTTTCACTTATATGTGGAATTTTAAAAAACGAAACAAACAAACAGATTAAAAAAACCAGACTCTTAAATAGGGAGAACAAACTGGCAGTGTCTGGGGGAGAGGGGGGTGAGGGGATAGGCGAAATAGGTGAAGAGGATTGAGAAGTACAGACTTCCAGTTACGAAACAAGTCATGGGGATGAAAAGTACAGCATAGGGAATATAGTCAATAATATTGTGTGGTGACAGATGGGGTTGACACTCACCGTGGTGAATACCGAGAAATGTGTAGAGTTGTCAAATCCCTATAGCAATGCATGTCAACTATACTTCAATAATAATTTTTTTTAAAAAAGGAACCAACTACTGATACACACAACAACTTGGGGTACCTCACGCTGAGTGGAAAAAGCCAATCTCAAAAGATATGTGCGCCATGATTGCTTTCATTGAATATTTGTGCAACAACATAGTTGTAGACACAGAGAACAGATCAGTGGTTGCCAGGGATTAGGGGTAGCTGGCTGATGGCTGTGGCTGGGAAAGGGAGTCTTGGGATGGTGCGGTCTTAATGTGGTGTGGTGGGTAGGCAAGGCTATACATGCGACACAATTGTACAGAGCTACACACACACACACACACACACACACACACACACACACACACACACACACACACACACCCTGGTGAGATCTGAATCAACCCTATGGGTTGGGTCCAGGGCAATTTCTTGACCGCCACATTGTATCCTAGGACCATACAAGTAGTGTCTTAACAATGGGGGAAGGGTGTGCAAGATATTCTTGTACATTTCTTCACAACCTCCTGCAAATCAATAGTTATTTCAAAATAAGAAGTTTTTTTTTGTTTTTAGTTCTAGTTACCCAAGTTAGAAGGTGACTTAGAGGTGATCCAGTCGGACACCTGTCCTTCTTGCGTTCCCTAAGCCTCTTGGTCCACACTTGCCTGTAGCATTACTCTCACCTGCAGGTCCCAGATCAGAAGCCAAGCCAGAACAGTCTGGAGCTCCATGAGAGCAGGTGATGCTCAACTCAGCAGGACTGGGAGGCCTAGTCCATAACTCCCTACTTTGTTTGGGCCCTTCCCACTACCTGTCTCTTCCTTCCCTTCCTTCTGCTGCCCCTCCTCAGTGAGCCCAGGCTGACCTTGCCAGACCCAGCTCAAAGCTCACTTCCTTTTCCAGGCCTTCCCCACACCCAGCTAAAATGGGCCTTTCTCTCCCTCCAGTTCCTTCCAAGGGCTGAAAAGGTACATGCCTCCAGTGGCCAGGGAGGAAATCTGAGCGAGAGCAGGAATACAGCCTAATGGCACAAGCCGGAGCAGGGAGATGTGGAATCTGCGGGGCCTGTAAGGCTCTGTGACCACAGGCCCCAACAAAATGGCACAGCTCCCATCAGACTACGGAGGGTTGCTGAGGGGAAATGTGGACCCATTGTCACCAGAGTTTCTAATTTTTACAAGAGAAGCCAAAATTCCCATCTTTTAATGGAAATCCTCCGGATTTTTAAATGTTGCCCCCCCCCCAAATTCCATTTTTTATAGCTCTAGCCAACACCTGCAGGTTGTATGCAGCCCATGAGTTACCAGTTTTAGACACAGCTTATGTCTTTCTATTTTAGTCTTTGTAATAATTGATTTTGTGTCACGATTTATGTCCTCCTCCTCATTAGCCTTGGTGGAATGGCCATGCCTTATTCACGGCTGTATCCCCAGTGGCTAGTCCAGTGCTTTGCCTATAGAGGACACTTAATAAATATTTGTTGAATGAATGAGCTGGAATGTTAGAAGCAGTCAAGGCCTGCAGAGGAAGTCTGAAGTTTCCAGAAAGGAACCAGTGATGGTCAGCTGGGGGTAGCCAGTGTATCTTCAGGAGGTAGGGCTGAAGGGGAGGCTGGGTCCTGTCCTGTCCTCAGCCTCGCTGAGGCTGGCCATGGTGGCTGAGATTTGGCTGCATCCTCTCCGAGCTCTGGAGGCAAGGGTGGGGGGAATGTGCAGGCCACTGGGCCTTTCATTCATACAAATGAGCCCGGCTCCAGGTGCAGAAGTTGGGCTTTGGGGTATAGAAGGAAGTGAGAATTTTAATAAGTTTAATAAAAACCGGAAGTAAAACCCGTAGTCCTGGAACTTCTCCATTCTAGCAGTCTTAAATGACTTAGTGGCATGGGTGTAGTGAGGGATGCTAGGCGCTCAGGGGCCTGGTCTTGGGGGGGCCATGAAGAGGCCCAGGCACTGGTCCAAGGGAAGGCTGGGCTCTGAGGGGCATGGCCAGGAAGGTGTCCTGGATGTATAGCCAAGAAAGGGCAGGGCCTGGGCATGCGGTTGGTGGGGGCCAAGGCCTGGAGATGTGA
The DNA here is from genome assembly GCA_004023965.1 of Spilogale gracilis. Taxonomy (NCBI): domain Eukaryota; kingdom Metazoa; phylum Chordata; class Mammalia; order Carnivora; family Mephitidae; genus Spilogale; species Spilogale gracilis. The sequence continues at coordinate 22,162 of PITA01017638.1, read as the reverse complement.
CCTTAGGCAGAAATGCAGTCAGTGGACAGGGCTGCTGGAGACCCTCAGGAGGAGCCTGCTCCCTCCTCTCCCCAGTGGCCAGGACGTCAGGCAGCTGGGGACTATACAGGTTTATTTTTTTTTTTTAAGATTTTATTTATTTGACAGAGAGAAACACAGCCAGAGAGGGAACACAAGCAGGGGGAGTGAGAGGGGAGAAGCAGGCTTCCCGCCGAGCAGAGAGCCCAATGTGGGACTCGATCCTGGGTCTCCGGGATCATGACCTGAGCCGAAGGCAGTTGCTCAACCAACTGAGCCACCCAGGCGCCCCGGACTATGCAGGTTTAGAATGCAACCCCAGGCAAGTGGATTGGGGAGGGAGCTAGGTGGGGAAACTGAGGCCAAAGCTCTGTTATAGAGGAAAAGGCTGTGTTACGAAACCCCTTTATGTGGCAGGAGAGGAGTGTGGGGAGCAGGAGAGGGGAACTGGAGGTCTCCATTAACTGGAGGGAATGAGACTCTGAGGGACTCCTGGGACAACCGATTGGCAAGGGCTCACTAGTCTGTGCTGTCCCTGACTGATGGAGGCAGGTGTCGGGCCCACCCTCTACTCCCAGGGTTTTTCTCCATGTTACCCATGTGCCAGGCACTCTTCTTGCTGGAGTATGAGCTCTAGGGCAGGATTGGGTCCATCTTGTCATTCCTAAATTCCTATTCCATGGCACAAAGGTGGCCTTCATAAATGGTTGTTCATGAGAAGAGTGTAACAGAATGTGCTTTTAACCAGAGAGCATGCTTTTGTGTGGGAGGGGTACACCGGGGGGGGGGCGCATCAGAGTCTATCTGCCCCTCAAATAAGCAGCTGTCTCCTTGGCCCTGGGCCAGGGTGGGCCACTGATAGAGCATGGAGGGGGGTTAGATATGAGCTGAATTTGTCAGCCGAGCTCCCTTCTTGGGAAGCTGGAGACTCCTTAAGAAGTGCTCCATCATAGGTGTGGAGGAGTGACGGTGGGAAGCCCTGGTGCTGGAGATGAAGGGCAGACTGCCCGGGCGTGGATTCTCGCCTCACCACCCACTGTGTGTCTTTGGTCAAAGTTCTTTATTTTCCCTGAGCCTTAGTTAGCCCTTCCCCCAAACAGGGTAATAGTCCCACCATTAGTCCCTACCACAGGGCAGCATTGCAAGGATTTAAGCAGTGAGCTTGTCCAGAGTACTTAGCGTGGTACCTGGTATGTGGTTGGCTCTCGGGATGATGACTATAACGGAATCGGTAATGTCATGGCAGTGTGAGGATTTTCACGGTAGCAGTTATTTGGCATTACATTGGTGATGCATGTAGTTCACTTAAGGGGGAGGGGGGACACCAGGCAAGACACAGAGACAGAGAATTATAAGCTACACAGAGACAGAGATACCTAGAGACAGCCCTAGCGGAAAAGACAAATGTATGGGAAGACACAGGGGAAGTGAATAGAGACATTGGGAGGCAGAACTAGGGAGAGACCTAGAGGGAGGGGGAGACTATGAAAGTACATTTGCTGCCTATGGTTAGAGCGCAAGTGGGGGTGAGGGGATAGGGCAGCCAAGTTTACCCGGTGTGGCCACTCCCACCTCCACTGTCCACCCAGTGACAGTTACTGAATCCCCCAGACACCGACAAGTCCTGTAAGGCTCCCAGTCCCGCAGACAGAAGAGCCAGGGCATGGATCCCAGATGGTGCTGGGGCAGGGGACACTTCCCAGGGTGACTAGGAGGGTATAAAGCCGAAGGGGTCCGTGGATGATTGTGTCTTGATGAATCCTGTTCAGGAAAACATGCTCTGAGCTCTAGGCTGGGAGAAGGAAGACACTGGGTGGGTCTGGAGCAGAGTGGGATTGAGGTGGGGAGGAAGCAGGAGGTCCCAGGAGGTTGCTGGCCTGGAGCTGAGGGCGGCCAGGATCCCAGTGCCGGGGCGGGTGGGCCAGGCCGCCTCACAGAGGTGCTGATGTCACCTTGGCTTCCAGAAGAAGACTCATGCTGTCCATCCTGGCTGAAAGACTTCCTTCTTTTTTCCTGCCTTCCCTTCACGCCTCAGGTCTGGTGACCTCCCTTTGTGAAATCTTCTTCTGCTTCTACCAGCTTCTTGTCTGTCTTTCCAGAATTGTTCTAAATTTAACAATGTGTATAGTAGCGCAGTGTGCTCCCTTTTCTGTGCCTTGGTTTTTTCGTTTAATATTTCTCAGGGGTCATTTTTGGTCTGTGTATTTTAATCTATGCAGTTCTCTCACTTCTGGATGATTAACTTAGTCAATGTTTACTGAGCATCCTCTATGAGCCAGACACTGTTCTAGGCACCAGAGACACAACAAGAAACAAAACAGACACCAGACACCATTTCTGCTCCAGGGAGCTGCGGTGCTAGTAGGGAGAGATAGTTACTAGTTAAACATAGGAATGACATGTTAGGTGGGGTGAGTGCTATAAAGCGGGGAGGGTTATCCTTTATATCCTTTATATCCTTACTGTGATAAGGGGAGGCCATTTGGGTAAAGAGACATTTGAGCAGAAACCTAAAAGAAGTAAGGGACCCAGGCACAGATGAGTTGGAAGCTCTGGCTCCAAGTGTCCCATGGGTTGTATCAAGGCGTGGGCCAGGGCTGTGATCACCTCTGTACTTGCCCAGAACTGAAGCACCCATGTCCAGGCTCCTGCTCATGGTTGTGACAGCTTCGGTTCCTCACCGGCTGGCTACCTGGGCCTCTCCCGAGGGCTCCTTGCAGCAGGACAGCTTGCTTTCTCCAGCAGAAGTGACCCAAGAAAGAGAAAGAGATTATATACCCAGCAAAGAGTGAGAGAGAACCCAAGATGGAAGCCACGTTGTTGTTGACGTTCCATCACATCTGTATTCTGTCTGCAAGGCCAGCCCCATACTCTACAGGAAGGGGTTCCATAATGGTTCCACAATGAGACAGGGATAATTCCAGGCCATCTTGGGAGCTGCCCACTGCAGAAGTGGAGAGCCAAGGGAAGAATGTCTCAGGTAGAGAGGGATTGCAAGTGCAAAGGCCCTGAGGTAGGAATACACCTGGCACACTGAAGGACCTAGGAGGCCAGAGTGACTGGAGAGGAGTGAGAGAGTAGAAGTGGTACAGGAGGTATGGTCAGGGATGGGGACATAGATTTCTCTTTCCAACACTTAACCCATTAGTCCCCGGTCAGTGGACATTCAGGGTGTTTTCAGTCCTCTGCTGCAAGGGATATCCTTGTCCTCATGTGCAAATCTGTATGAAGGTAAATTCCTAGCAGTGGAATTGCGGGGTCAAAAGGAAGGTACGTTTTCCATTTTTGCAGCCTGCGCCAAATTCCCCTCCAAAGAGCTGACCTTCTTGCTGGCCTCCTCGGAGAACCCTTCATGCCCTAGCCTTCGCTGGGCCCTGCCTTGGCCCAGTTTCCTGAAGCTTTGTACTACCTTCCCAGGCTCCTACCTTCCCTCCGTCCTGGCTCCCTCCAGACGGCCTCTGCTGCTGCAGATGGCTGGGGAGTCTAAGAACCCCTTGGAGAATACTTCCCCTTGATGGAAATTCTTTTCGCTTGGAAAACTCTTCTCACAAACGGTACCTTCTGTGTGCTTTTCCCAGGTGTTGGGAATTCCCTGATGGCTATTTTGAGGCAATGAGTTGAGTCTGTGCCCGGCCACTGCTTATCTCTGGAAAGGTGGCCGGCTGGAAGAATCTGCTAAAGGACAGAGCACTGAGAACACCTGGCCTGGAAGGAAAGGCTGTGGTCCCCTTGTGCTCCTGCTCTGCATGAAGTTGAGCCACACATGGCCATGTGACATTTATAAGGCCTGGAAAGACCTGGGGACTCTGAGACCCACTGGTTTGAGACCACATACAAGTCAACCAACTTTTATCAAGCAGGCCCTGTGTCCCCTGTGCTTTTTGTGTCTCATATGACTAGGTGGGGAAGTGTCACCTGCCTGCTTAAAAGCTTCTAGAGGCTTCCTGTTGCATTCTCAATAAAATCCCAGTCCCTTCCCAAATTGGTCCTTGCCCACCTTCCTGTACCCCCTCACCCATTCATTCCACGGGCTCCAGCCACACCAAGCACTTCTCCCTATCCAAAGGCCTTGGCAATCTCTTCCCTCTGCTTGGGACTATTCCCAGGCTTTTTCACAATCAGCTCCTTCTTATCCTTCATGTTCCATTTTGAAGCCCCTTCCCATAGAGGCCTTCCCCGATGATCTAATCGGGAGTAACTTTCTCCAGCCCATCTGTCTCCTCATTCTGTTTCCTCCTTGAAATTACATCTGTATTGTCTGTTTCGGCCACCTGACTGTCAGCTCCATAAGGACAGGACTCTACTCTGTCTTGCTCTCTGCCATGTCCCCAAGACTTAGAAAAATATCTGGCACACAGTAGGTACTCAGGAATATAGGTTGTGTGAATGGATCTGCCTGGGTATCGCTCTCACTTTCCAGATGAGGAAATGGGGGCTCAGAGATGTTAAGTGACTTGTTCATGGATGCATAGCTGGGAAGTTGCAGAATTGAGATTCAAACCCAGGTGTGTCTGACTCCAGCCTGGCTCTCCCCACTGCTGCATGGCCAGACAGACACTGCCGGCTGTCCAGAGACGGCTGGCGGGTGTCAGGCCATGGTTTGAAGCTTGAAGGTGAGTGGTGTCTGGGGTAGGTATGCTCGGGTTCTGGGAAGCAGGCCGGAATGAGGGGCTGGTGCCCTCCTCATCCTCCCCTCATTGGACAGAGCTGCAGCGTATGCTGCCATGTCATCATACACAGCCTGGTGAGGCCTGCGGGCTCTCAGACTGACTAGGGTGGAGACGTAAGAGTCAACCGGTGACAAGACAGGCGAGGTCTGGCCACCGATGGCTCTCAGTCCCTCCTCTTCCCCACCTACATTTCCATTTTTCTTATCATCATGCTTAGTCACGCCTCTTCTCCTGAGGTTCAGGTCGCTTGGGAGGGCGGTGCTGGTGTCCTTTATCTGGAGAATCTGGCCCTTCCAGGGCAGCAGAGAAATATTCAGAGGTACCCACTCTGGAGCTAGCCCACTTGGCCCGCCACACAGCCTTAACTTTTCTGAGCCTCTGTTTCCTTATCTGTCAGAGAGAGAGTAGCAGATCCTTCTTCCTAGAATCTCCTGGAAGGATTGATGAGATGGTGTGTGTAGATTTCCATCTTGCGGGCACAGTCCTCAAGCCACAAAGGTAGCTTCATATTAGTCACCATGTAGCCCAGGCCTCACCCTGCAAGCCCTTCCTCCTTCCTCAAAGTCTGCCTGGGGTATACCATACCGCATCCTCTCTTACACGACCACCACACTTCCCAGTTACTTGCTCTTCTCCATTCTTCTCCACAAGGACACACATATCCTTCCTGAACCCTCCTTGCAGGGACAAGCCATAGCCAAGTGGATGTATCAGTAAGGTATTATAAATTGACCTGGGACACAGAGGGCCCTCTGCTCCATGCTCTGGTGCGCATGTAGAGCCTCTCCAGTGGTGGAGCAGAGGTTTTGGGGAATACTGGGGACAACTAGCCAGCGTGGGACAGCATGGTCCTCAGGACAGGAAGAACTCAGACTCTGTCCAGCATCCAGGGATATCTGACCCAGCAGGGGGCCTGCTTGGTGTGAGGCATGGCAGTGGCCAGTGTAGCCTTCACACTTGCAGAGTGGTGGCTATGCTCTGGGCCCTGTCCTATGTGCCCATGGCTCATTCCTACCACCAGGTGGGGAAACTGAGGCATAGTCCACTTAACAGAATTGCCCAGATCATGTGGTCTGTAAGTGTTGGAAGCAGGATTTCGATGTAGGTGGTCTGACTCCATAGTCCACGTTGTCCTGCGTCCCATGACAGCGTCTAAGGGGTCTGCTGGCTGGGGGAAGAGGCCCAGCCAGTATATGGGGATGGGAGAGTTGGTCTAATCTGGGATGCGATGGGGACCCGGGTAAATTCCCAAGAGCCCTAGAAGACAATCAGCTGCTTGGGAGGGAACTGGCAGCTTCATTGGAGAAAGTATCTGTTGGTTTGGGGGGCAGGGTGGAGTACACAGGGCCACTCCTGGGCTGGACCTAAGGCAGGTGAGCAGACCCCCCCTCTGGGAGGCCTGGGTCAGGAGCAGGGCCGCTGAGCCTTGCTGGGACAGTCAGGATGGATTGGGGGAGAGCCCCACGGCCTACGTAGCACCACCCCTCACTGGCCTCTGCAACTTCGCAGCTCCCAAGCCCAGCTGAGCCGTGCTTGCTGGCAGTCTAGGTCTGGGGGCCTCGCAGCCTGCTCCCCGCTCTGAGCACCAGGGAGCCCTGCTGGGAGCACCTCTCTGACTCCTGGGGCCTTCTTCAGAACAGAGCTAGGCAGACTCACTCCCATCCAAGGTGGGTACAGAGAGGACAAATGGAGGCTCTCAGGCAGGGACACCAGGGCCGACAGCAGCAAAGGTGACGTGCAGGCCTGGAAGTGATACCGTGGTGCTTCCCGGGGGCCCCACCTCCTCGTCCTCCACGAGCACCCCCTCTGCCCTGAGATTTATTCAGACCCAGGCAACCCTGGAGGCTGACCCTGGGAGCTCTTAGCACTGGCTGGAGGGTGATGGGGACAGCACCGAGGTTCAGGAGCTGCTGCCCTCACCTCCCTCCAGCTTTGTCCTCTTGGCACCTGGCCGAGTGGGGCTCCACTGGGCTTCTGTCCCAGGAGGGAGGGCAGGAGGTGCCTCTCTGTGAGCACCCCTGAGCTAGAGGTCAGGAAGATGGGCGCCTGCAGGAGGGATAGCAGAGCTGCTGTGCTTCCGAGGAGGCAAGGCCGACAGCGCCCCGGGCCCCGCGTCCTCAGGAGACCCGTGCTGGCTCCTCAGCGCACTTCCCGCCTCCCTGCCCTGAATCTGAGCACAGAGCTGCGTCCCAGATCTCAGCTTACTTGTCACCTCCCCAAAGGGGTCAGGCCCCTACTTCCTTGTCCAGACTGACTCCCGCTTCCTCCTCATGCCCTCCTTCTCTTTGTAGCATTTATTAAACTCTGAATTTTAAATGTGTTGATTTGCTATCTTCCTTCCTAAGAATATCAGCTCTGTGAGGGCAGGGAGCTTGTTTGTCTTGCATTCTCTTTTATTTCCTGGGCCATTTAGGAGGGTCAAGTGCTTTGTAAACTGTAGAGTGCCCCAGGAAGGGGAGGGCTATCCAGAGGTTTGGCTCCCTGGAGCTTTTGCGGCAAGACCGCTGCTGGGCTCATTTTCCTGGTATGCAGGCAGCTTCCTGGACAGCGAAACTAATTGGAGAGTATCACAGTGTCGCTGCAGGGAAGCGTGGCAGCCCAGAGCACTTAAAATCTAACTGGCCAGAAGAATAGGATTTGCATTTCAGCTAATGTGACTGGTGGATGGGAGAGTAGCTTTGGGAGGAGTGTTCTCAAGGCTGGCCAGGCGTGAGGTGGGGGCCCCAGACCCATCCTAGTTTTCTCTGTGCAGACCAGGGTCCCTCGGGGCCAAGTGGGAGGTGAGGGGGAGGCCCCACTGCATGAGACCCGGACAGCAGGAGTATTCCTGCCTGGAACGTGGGCGCACGGACTAGATATTCCTGGGAGAGAGAGAGACAGAGAGCATAAGACAGGGAGGGAGAGTCAAAGACAGAGGTAGAAGGAAACGGAGGAGACAGAGGCAGAAAGAGAAAAGCCAAAGGGAGGGGCCCGCGCCTTGGCCCCCAGTGAGCACACGCTCCAGGACTACCCCGAGATGGTATTGGCCAGTGAGCAGCCCCTCCTCCCCCCAGTGATTTCGGAGCCCCAGTGTCTTTCTTAATGAGAGCGTCTTGCCTCAAAGAGCACGCTTCTAGTGTGTATAGATTCTTCTCTTTGATGCCACAAGGCCCCAAAAGTTAAGCCGATTCCGTCTTCTGGTGCCCAACCCAAGAGAGACAGTCGGTGGGCAGACTGGAGAAACGCTGAGCTTCCAAGGGAGAGTGTGCGCTCTCCAGGATGCACCCGCCTCAGCCTCCAGAGCCCCAAGCCTGTCACAGAGTGTGCGGCTGATGGGACACGCCCCAGCCTACAGCCCCTCCTTGGGCGCTGTGCTGCAGTTCTCACCCACCCGCTCCACCAGTCCTCATGATTTGTCGTGTGCCTCTCCTTCCGTGAAGGCTGCCACATCCACAGGGCTGTCACTTGTGTGGCATTTCCCTCTAAATCACTCACTTTTTTGGGCAAAGTTAGATGTATTCAAAAAGGAAGCTTCAGATTACCACCGGAAATGAAAAGCCAGTAGTCCTTGCAGTAAATAGAAGGAAACTGTAAAACGGGGAAAACAAAAATATTACCGTTGTAAAAGTGTTTGTGTAGCATCTCAACCAGTGATCCCGCCCCCACTCACCCCAGGGTGCGGCTGTCCTCTCCCCATCCCCTACCCCCAGGGGACATTTGTAATCTCTGGACATATTTTCCATTATTACCACTTGGAGAGAGGGGAGGTGAATGTTCCTGGCATCCAATGACTTGGATAGAGGCTGGGGATGCAGCTAAACATCCTAAGAAGCCCAGGACAGCCCACCCCCACGACCAAGGGCTCTCAGACCCCAGATGTCAGTAGTGCTGAGGTTTAGAACTTCTGGCCTAAAATAAGCTTGAGCACCCGAGGGAGGAGTGCCCCGCACCAGGGCAGCGCTGACCTGGTTAGCTGCTCACCCTTCAGGCTCAGCTGCAACACCCTTCCCCAGGGTTGCCTCCCCAGACGCCTAGAGCGGAGGACTTCAGGGATCAGCCCCTGTGGCCTCTGCCCCGTCCATCTCCTGACTCTCCGGCCCTTGACCTTTGCCTCCTGCCCGTGTCCACGAGAGCTACAGGCAGCCCAGGCCCACACCCCTCTTGGTCGTCTTTCTGCAGCCCTGGCTCATGGCAGCTGCTCCACAGTTGCACGTAGAATGAACAAAAGCTGGGCAATAAGAGGAGAGGGGATTCTGTCACTGGGTCCCCCTCTGTCAGCCTGTTGGGCACTCTGTCACCTGTGGACTGGACACCCTCCTGGGACTGCTGTGCCCCGTAGCACCCAGTGAATGGAAAAGGCCCCTGGCAGAGGAAGAGCTCTGGATAAAGGTCAGAGCCATCTGCAGGGGGCAGGAGTCCCTGAAGAGGTCAGGGGCTTGTTGCCTCCTTCATTTCTTCTCCCACAGTTACCCCAGGCTGTCCCAGGGTGGTTAATGCTGGCCCCTCCTTTCCTCTCACGTGTCCTGGCCTGCATGGTCCATGAGGGGCCCCCCTCACTCTCACTCTTGGGCCATGGTATCTAGTGGGGCAGGCGGAGAGTCGAGCAGTCTCTGAGGCTTGAGAGTGGTCCTCACTGGCTGTCTCTGCCCTGCACCCACTGCTCGAGGACCCTGCTCTTACAGGGAGCGCTCGGGCTTCTCTGTTTAGCAGTGGGGTCTAGAGGCTGGGAGTGGGGCTGGCTGGGAGCTGCTGAGAAAGCACCCCCTCAGCAGACAGGGCTTCAAGTATCATGCATCATTCCGGAGTTGAGGCTGTTCCTCTCAGATGCAGCTCAAGGCCAAGGCTTGGGTAGAATGTCAAGACTACATTTGTGGGGATGTGAATTTCTGGGGTAGTGATGCAGAAGGCAGGGGGAAAGAGGGCCAGAACTGTGACTTGGATGTGTCAAGGGGGTCTCCTAGCTCTGTCTTGGAGGGCTCCGTCTGGTGTTCCTCATTCCCACCCAGGCACGGGCCGGGGTCCCTGCTCCTCTTCCTCCTACCATCATCCTGCAGGTGAGGGCCCCCCTGCTGTCTTGGGTTGCTTACCAATGTCCAGGGCCATCAAAATGGGTTTAACGCATGTGAAGAGTGACATGGAAGTAGGCCCCAGGAGGACATCACTCTTTGTGAACACAAGCTTGAGGACGCACTGGCTGTGTCTTTGCTCACATGGCTGTGGACGGCCAGGATGTCCCCTACTGTCTACTGTCCACTCACATTGGGAGAGGACCCTGTGTGCCAGCCCACGTGTTCCTGGGGCAGTCCTTGAAGGGGCTGCTTTCCTTGTGTCTGCATAGTTGGATCCATTCTTTCTGGGACCCGCTGTCCTCTCTTCTTCCCACTCTTCCCCCAGGCAGGCAACTTGACCTGGTGCCCAGGTGGAGGGGAGAGAAGCCACCTCTGCTTCATCACACATTTTCCATACTTTTTTGTCAAGTACCTGCGTATAGGCTTTGGAAATTGGCAAAGCTGGGACTTGAACTCTTGTTTTCCCAGTCTTCTGTGACATCTGTGCCCCAAAGTCATTGAGATCGTCTCTCCATTTACCCAAATGGAGGGTAACAGGGAACACTGGGGCCAGGTGGGGGGACAAATCCATGATTTTTAATATCAAAAATCATCCCACCACCAAATTGCCCTGCACTACCCAAGACTCACCAGGGACTGGAATCATGGCCTCAGGGACTCCTAGACCCCCACCTGCTGGGGAGAGTCTGAGTCTGTTCATTGCTGCCAGGCTCGATGGAGGTGGTTGGGGCGGACCAGACTGGTGGTGATTCAGTAAACCCAGTTCTTGAAATGGGAAGGTTCCCTATTAAAGCTACCTCTGATTTGGGCCACTTCACTTTAAAAGGCAAATAGAAAAATGAGCAGAATCCAAACAAGTGTGATGCTAATGACCCGAGTGGTCTGGAAGGCAGGCCTTTGCAGGAAGGGCAGAATAATGACAATGATCTAGCACCGGGCAAACAAGGTTGAGGGGCGACTCAGTAATTGCCAAGCTCCCACAGGATCCCCTCAAGAAGAAGTCAGCCGGCTCACCCCCTTGTCCTCAGAGAGCAGAGCAAGAAATTAGCTTAAATTGGAGCTGGGAAGATTTAGGTTATGTGTAAAGAGGAACTTTATAAACCCTGAAATATGCTACCAAGAGAGGCTTCGGGTTCTCTAGAGAGTGTGTCTAAAAATAGCCTGGTCTTTAAAAATAGTTCTGGGCAAGCTTTAAACATAGCCTCCACTCGGCTTCTTGGGCACAGTTTTCAGAGCAAGCGGACCCCGCTGTGTGGGGTGCTCCCCAGGCCAAAGGGCTCGAGGGACAGTCAGAATCAGCCTTTGGTCTCTGTCCGGGCAGACATTTGGATGTTGTAGATACTTAGAGATAAGGGTTTTATTTTTCTGTCTGCCTCCCTGCTGTCATGAAGTTCCGACCTTTAGAATCTCAGTTTTATTTCCGTGGCAACATATTCCAGGGCCTGTGTTAAGTGGGCCAACCCCACCGGTCGCCCTCAGTCCCTCCGCACTCCCCAGGCAGCACTCTCCAACATCTGCGGGTCCAGTGGGGATCTGTCCATCTCAGCAAAGCTCCTACCCCTCCAACGGCCTGCTCACCTGCCCCCGACATCAGCAGCCTCAGCCTGGCCAAGTCCTTGTCGCTTGGGGACTTACAGCTACCTTTCCCCGACTCCTTGCCTCCCACCTTCTAATCCTCCACATGCCAGCCAGAGAGATTTTACCGATCAGGCTGCCCGATTCTCCCCTTCTTGCTTACAGTTACCTGATTCCTGCCCATTTGCCCTTAGGACAAAGTCCAAACTCCTTAGTGCTCCAGAACTTTTCAGTGTCCCCTTTATCCCTCTACCAGCGGCTTCCCCACCCAAGCACTCTGCCTCATGGCCCTAATAGCCCACCCTGCCGCTTTGCCTCTGAGCTCTGCCACAGCAGGTTCCACTGCCGAGACCACCCTCGTGGTCCCTCGGAGCCTGCAGCTGTCAGCTTGGAGGTCACCTTCTCTGGGTGACATTCTCTCCTGACCTTCCCAACCAAGCCTGGTCTAGGAGCCCAGCTGGGCTTCCCACGAGTCCCTGGCCTTCCCCCTTGGCTGCCCTGGCCCACACCAGTCCCCAGTGTGTCTGTTTCTCTCCCCATCCCCACCCCCCGAACTTTGGGAACCCAGTTGTCGCCTGATCTCACTTTATAGTCGTGAGCAGGGACCCCACACGCATGCAGCGTGTCTGAGCTTCCCTCACTTCCTGAAAGGACTATTTCAGCCCTTCTCTCACTCTTTAAACTGCCCACAAGTCCACACCCGCGGACTCACTATCAGTGCTTGATGGAAAGGAAGCAGCCCTGAGGGGACTCCAGCCCCTTGCTTGTGTAGAAGCTTCCCTACCCTTCTTGCCTTCTCTCTACCCTGCTTCTGCAGTCGCCCTGGGACTCCTCTGACCAGCAGTCTCTTCCCCCGTCTACTCAATCGCTTAGGGGGAGCGCAGGAACATTTTCAGTCTGCCCTCTTCGGTATCCATCCCCGCTGTCACACCTTTTTCCTTCTTCTCCATGGGTTTTGATATCTTCTTGACTTGGCTGCTTTCTCTCTTCGTTTTAGCCGAGATGTAGCTGAGCATCTGTCCCAGTGACCTGCGTGTTGGCAGATCCAGTGGTCCCTTCTCTGTCCTCATCTCTGTCCTCACACTGACATGCGCACTTCACCCAGCCCTGGCGATGCCACACTCGCTTCCTCCCACTGCCCGGGCCCCTCCTCAGCCCGCTCTGCCTGCCCCTCCTGCTCCGCCCCAACACTGGGTCCGCTCCATTGGGGTTTTCTCTTCCTATAATCTCTCTCTGGGTGGTCTCTCCTGGGCCCTTGTCCCTGTGCCGGTGACTCATGAATTTAATCCCCAGCTCGGACAGTTCCTTGAACCCCAAACTTGTATACCCAACCACTTGTTTGATATCTCTGCTTACATATGAGATAGACATTTCTAACTAATATGGCCCAAATGGGATTCCGCCCACCCCGACATCTTCCGTCCTTCATCGTCTTCCTCTTAGTACATCACTCCACTGTCTACCCACCTAGTTGACCAGCCTGAAACTCGAGCACATCCTAGACTCCAGGAACCCTCGCCCCCACGTCTCTTTGGCTCCTCTGGGCCAAGCAGCAGGCCTCCTGGATGGGCCTCCCAACTGGGCTCCCTCCTCCAACCCCTTCCCCCGTCTCTCTCTTCACCCAGTAACTAGCATGAGCTATAAACACAACCAGGGCCCCTGCTTCCGCCCTCTGCTGCCTTCTGTCATGCTTAGAATAAAAGCCAGACTCATCACTGTGGCCTGTTAGGTGCTGGCCGCCACCCGCCCTCCTGACCCACCTACAAACACCTTCTCCTTAGCCCTCTGCTGGGGCCTCTTCTCCCTGCCACCCCCAGGTCAGGCCCCTGCCATCAGCCTTTGCCAGGCCTCTCTCCCACCGACTGGAGCGCTCAGTTCCAGACCTCCCTGTGGCACTTCCAGCTCCCCTTCAAACCTTTGCTTTAGATATCTCCTCCCAAGGGGCACCTGGGTAGCTCAGTGGCAGTAGCATCTACCTTTCGACTAAGGTTTTGATCCTGGAGTTCTGGGATTCAGTCCCATGTCAGGCTCCCTGCTCAGCAGGGAGTCTGCTTCTCCCTCTGCCCCTCCCCCTGCTTGTGCTCTGTCTTTCTCAAATAAATAAATACAATCTTAAAAAATCGCCTCCTTAGAGAGGCCCTCCCTGATCACCCAGTCTGAGTGGCCCCCAGAATCTCTCCGTCACATTGTCTTATTTTCTTCACAGCACCTCTCACTATAGGATGTTTTCCTGTTAACTTACATGCTCATTGTCCAGATCTCTCCACTAGACCCTGAGAGCCTTGAGGGCAGGACCTCAGCCCATCGGTGTTAATGGCCGCCAAGCACTAGATCAATGTGTGGCCTGTGAAAGCATTTGATAAATATTCACTGACAGATTGAATTAACGAGTGATGAATAAATGAATGATGGCTTGGATATTGACTCCTGTAGACGACTTGCTCTCCCAAGTTATCATATCTGGTCCCACCCTTGCTCATTCCCGTATCTGGGACCCGGGGCTTTCCACCAGCCGGCCCAATGCCCCAGCCCAACGCCCCGTTCCCATACACCTTGACCTCATGATCATCTGTTCATCTGACACATCCCAAACACTTCCATGTGCTGGGACTCCAGGCCTGGCGCCTGGACGAGTGTGCCATCTAGAGGGCCTATGCACTGAGTCTCAGGCATTCATTCATCCACGCATTCATTCATTCAAGAAACACTGATACAGGGCCTCCTTCCTGCCAAGCACTATTCGATGCTTCACAAGTATAAGCCACCTGATGCTCATACCAATGTATGACTCTTATTACCCCATGTTACACTTGAGGAAACTGAGGCACAAAAATGGGAGGTCACCTCCTCAAGGTCACCTAGCTGGTGAGTGACAGAGCTGGAAACTGCAGACTCTCTCCTTTTGTTTCAATCCTTCTTTACCCTGGGCTTACCTTCTGACCCTCCCGACACTATCTCTTAATTCTGGGCCCAGACCGGTGCCCCTCTGGACTTGAGAGCTGACTTCGCTTCTTTGGTCTGACTCATGGAGGGCAAGACTGGGAGTTGCGGCAGCCCTTCCTGCTCTGGGGTCTGGCAGGCATCACACCCAAACCCTGCTCTGGCCCCTTGGTCAGCGTCACCCCGAGCACATTCCAGCATCCCCCAGGGGTTGGGAGGAGCTGTAGCCACTTCACCGCGTGGGTCGTGGGTCGGGGCTCCCGCTGATGGTGGCAGGAGTTGGAAAATGAGGTTTACAGCTGTGAGTTTCCTTCCCGCCAGGAAGCAGCAGCCGCAGAGCAGGAAAGCCCCGTTCATTTAGTTGATGCTAATTTAGGAGGTGCAGGAACTCCGCAGAAAGTCACTTTTTCACTCAGAGGAGTTGGAAACAATTCCTTCTGCAGAGTTTGTATCCCAGATGCTACCATGGACCTCCCTTTGCAGAGCAGACATGCTTCCAGAAACACAGGTGAGGGTCAGATTTTTAAAGGAGCATCTTCAAAAATGCAATCAGAGACTCACCAGCGTATATTTGAGTGAATTGTCATTTTCTTAAAGCACTGCCTTTTGTATTTGGGAGTAAATGGGATTCGATTGAGAAATCAATGCTTTTTCAAACTAGCAATTTGGAGAATTAATTATTCTGCCAACAGGCTGGGTCTGGCTTCTGGGTCTAGCTCATGGTTGTTCTCATGAAAGTTCTCCTTCTTTAGTAGATGCTCACTAGAATTACCTATGTCTACTAATATCCCCATTTTATAGATGAGAAAACCAAGGCACCAAGGTCACATAACTCAGCATCTGGACTGGCATAGTACTGAAGGAACTGAAGAAGTTAGAACAACAGGGTGTTTGGGGAGCAAGCCCCCTTCCCCAAAAGGGACTGGGGGGGCTCTAAGGAAGGGATTGGGACCCCACCAAAGGCACAAGCCTCCTGGGTAGAGCAGCAGTACCAGCGGGAATAAGCACTAGGTTGCGAGGAGGGTAGCCTTGTCCTCCCAGCTAACGGACTGTGTGTTATAAGGACTAAAACAGTGTGGCATTGACATAGGAACAGAGGAGGATCAGTGGAACAGAGTGACATTAGGACCCAGACTCATATACATGTGGGGCTTGGAATATAAGTGCCATTTAAAATCAGTGGAGATGGGGCACCTGGGTGGCTCAGTCATTAAGTGTCTGCCTTCAGCTCAGGTCATGATCCTGGAGTCCTGGGCTCGAGCCCCACATTGGGCTCCCGTTGGTGGGAGGCCTGCTTCTCCCTCTCTCACTCCCCTTGCTTGTGTTCCCTCTCTCGCTGTCTCTCTCTCTCTGTTGAATAGACAAATAAAAATCTTTAAAAAAATAAAATCAGTGGAGAAAGAATAGATCATTCTATAAGGATTCAAAACAATTAGCTACTCATTAAAAACAGTTAATTCACACCATTCACCAAGATAAATTCTGGATGAATTAATATAAAAACACAGGACTGTGTATTTATGGTGCTGCTTTTCTAAGCTTTTTTTTTTTTTTTTTAAGATTTTTATTTATTTGAGAGAGAGTAAGCAGGGGGAGAGGCAGAGGGAGAGGGAGAAGGAGCTCCCCTGCTGAGCCAGGAGCTTGATCCCAGAACCTGGAGAGCATGACCTGAGCCAAAGGCAGATGTTTAACCAACTGAGCCCCCCAGGTGTCCCTACAAGGTTCCTTTTCTAAAAGTAGACACAGGAAGTGAAAACTGATACCACGATATCAAATACCAAAATGTAGGACAAAAGTGGCTTTATCCATAATTGCCAGGACTTGGAAGCAACCAGGATGACTCTCAGCAGGTAGATGGGCCACAGGTGAGTGACCTGTGATGGGCACAGACAGCGGAACATCATTGAACACTAGGAAACCATGAAGAGACGTGGAGGAAATTTACATGCATACCTGCTAAGTGACAGGACCCGATCTGAGAAGGCTACACACCGCACGATTCTAAGTATGTGACATTCTGGAAGAGGCAAAACAACGATGGCAGTAAAAAGATTGGTGGTTGCCAGGTCTTCAGGGAGATAGGAGGGAGGCATGAATAGGTGGAGGGTGGGATTTTTAAGGCTGTGAAACCAAAGATTAATCAAAATCCATGGAATGTACAGCACAAAGAGAAAGTCCTAACATAAACTAAGTTAATGGTTTAATTTAGTTAATAATACTGGATCAGCATTGTTTTCCAATTGGAACAAATGTGCTAAACTAATGCCAGATGTTGATCATACAAGGAAACCGTGGGGGTGGCAACCAGGGGTATGGGGGAACTCTCTGTAAGTCCTCCTCACTTTTTCTATAAACCTAAAACTGCTCAAAAACCAAAATCTATTAATTAAAAAACAAAAAGCTGTCCAGAACACGGGAAGAGGCAGGCAGTAAATTCTCGGTATTCTACACAACAGACAGGATTAGTATCCAGAATACATAAAGAGTTCCTATCAACTGATAAGGGAAATATATATATATTTAAAAATTGACAATGGATACAGATTGGCACTATAGAGACAGAGGTAGGAATGGTCAATGAACACGTGAAGAATTCCCAAGCTCACTAGTAATGAGGGAAACACAAAACGACGTTAAAGTGTCATTCTGCGTCAAGCTAGGGGAACAGTATTTAACGTTTTGGAATCGTCAGTGCCGGTGAAGATTGGGGTAAGGACTCCCAGACAGCTGGCAGAAGGACAAGATGGGGCTACCATGCAAGAGGGTGATTCCCCGACATTGACTCAAATTTAAAATGCATAGGCTTTATGAGCCAGCGATTCTTATTATTCATTCCCTCTGGAGAAATATGTGCTTGTAGGCACAAAAAGACTCACAGAAAGGTATTCATTGCAGCTTTGCTCGTAGAGCAAAAAGCTGAAAATAACTTCATATAACTGTCAATTGATTGGATAAATAAAACATGCTACTTCATTATTAAGGAATCATATGCACTGTTCCAAAGCATAAGGTATATCTGTTCCGTACCTCTCGGCAAGTTCACCTGGAACTGTGTCAAGTAAAGAAAAATAAGAGTACCATATGGCTCTATTCTTCTCCTCCTAGTAGACTGAGCCAGGACAGAGAGGACCAGAGACCGTGCTCAGTGCTGTGGGGGGTGTGACAGCCCCGGACGGTTCTGTGCCACCTGCCAGGGCACAACTAAAGTTGCTGTCGAGGATACTGGATTTCCTCTCTCGGTTTCCTGACTCGAGGGCTCCCTGCCAGCCTGCACCTGCGGTCTGAGAACAGTGTCAAGTGTCCATGATGGGCTGACTCAGATTCAGAGACGCAGACAGCCACCTCTGCATCCTTAGTCTCCATTGGGCCCGGCGTCCAGGGACTGGGCTGCGACCTAGAGGCGTGCTGGAGCCTGCGGGCATCAGCTCGGGGGTGCCGCTGTGCAACCTCTGCTCTGCTTTCAGTGACGGCACATGAGTAGTTTGAGATCGGCCTCAGGGGGAGTCTTTGTACCACGCAAATGCTGCGAATCAGGGCTTCTCTTTTCCCTCGGGAGAACTCGTTAGTCAACATTTATCTTCACACTATGGGAATGCAGGATGGCTCTCTTCTTCCACTCCCCACACTGGGTTCCATGACGCAGAGCCCTGCTCCCTCTTTACTTCCTTCTCTGCTTAACCTCCCCCTCTCCGCCCCTTATCTCCATCTTTCTTCTTGCCTCTTCTTCAAGAAGAGGGACGAGGGTGATCAGGCAACCAGGAGAGGACAGATGCACACTGGGCAGCATGGGAGAAGCCCTGGAGCGGAGAGCATTTGGATCTGGGAACCAGTCATAACAATACCATTGACTCCCATCGTGACCACAGACAGATATTACCACTCCAGGCTTCTGTTTTCTCACCTGTGAAATGGGAATAATCATACTCGGGGCTGTGGCTGCCATATACAGCCTTGCAGGCGTGGTTCTACTTCATCTCCAGGGAGGGACACGCACGTAGACTGTATTGTGAATGGAGATGTGCAGTGGGCAACCTGAACAACAGTACATAATTCTGATCATGGTACTTGCTGATATGTTAGAGGGTTGTTATGAAATGTAAGAGGTAAAAACACAGAGTACTCGGCCCACAGCAGGCGCACAAGTTTGATTGCTTTCCTTTCTTGTTAGCTACTCCTTCCCTCCTCAGTACTGTGTCACTCTATCTTAGGGTTAGGTTCATGAGGGCTCCAGATGCCATGATCCACACAGAGACATGACCCCTGGGTTGTAATAATCCTGCTAGCTATAATGATGCCAGGCCCCCTAGGCACGGACAGTGAGTTTGCCTTGCCTCATTCACCTACCCTTCGCCTCACAGGTCATAGTCCTCATCTTAGCATTCAAGATTTGAATGAAACTCAGAGAGTGAAGCTTTGCCCAGTGCTACATGGTAAAAATGTAGGAGAAGAAGAGTCCCACTCAGATCCCTCAGAATCCAAGTTTTTCCAGCCAGTGGGCTCAGATTTTTGACCGTGAGCCACAGGAAAACATTGTATGTTTCAGTCACCACATACACGGACATATGCATAGAACCGAAAAGTTTCACAAAATAGTCTTCACTCTTTCTACGACTTGATGGTATCCGATATGTCTACTCTATTCCATTCCATTCTTGTTGCCTTTTTTTTTAAACTGCTGACAATCAGTGAAGATGATTTCATGACCCACTAGTCCAGTGACTCCAGAGCTACCGTTTGAAAAATACCCTCTAGGCTGCTTCTCCCAAATGACCTCCTAACACAGCATCAGCAAACTATAGCCCACGGGTGAAATCCGGCCAGGTGCTTGTTTTTGTAAATAAAGTTTTATTGGTACACAGCCATACTCATCCATTTCTGAATTGTCTGTACTCTTTTGCTACAGCAGTGGAGAAGTAGTTGCAACAGACACACAGGGACCACGGTGGGTAAAATATCCACAGAGCTGGTATTAACAGAAAAAAAGTGTGTCCATCTGTGCCCAGATCGGACTCTGGGTCTCCCTTGTTTAATTTCCCCAGGCCTGCCTTTTGCCTCCCGCTCAAACTCAGGCTCCTTGGCTGGATGAGAAAAACAACCCCTCTGGCTTCCCTCCTCCGGTCCTGCCGACGGCCCTTCTCCTTCCATGCTGTCCCCCACCACTAACAGGCCCACAGGACAAAAGGGGATAGAGCCCCACCTGGCCTCCTGACGCCTTGTTCTGCTCCCCCCACAGGCCTCCTGGGAATGGTAGCCCATATGATGTACACCCAAGTATTCCAGGTCACTGTGAGCCTCGGCCCTGAAGACTGGAGACCCCACTCCTGGGACTACGGGTGGTCCTTCTGGTAAGTGGCTTTGACCTTCAGGCTTGCTAGGACATCAGCAGCTTGGCCCAGCTCGGGAGAGAAAGGCAGAAGAAATCGAAGGTAGTTAGCTGGGAGTCCAGAGGCACTTTGAGATCCTACAGCAGGGCTGCGAACTATGGGCCGTGGGCCAAATCAGGCCCACAACCTGTTTTTACACAGCCTTCAACCTAAGGACGGTTTTTGTGTGTTGAGATGCTGGAAAATAAACCAAAAGAAGAATAACATGTTGTGGTGGGTGAAAATTATGCAAAATTCAAATTTCAGGGTCCGTAAATCAAATTTTATTGCGACAGAGCCACACTTATGTTTATGTGTTGTCTGTGGCTGCTTTCTTGCTACAACAGCGGGGCTGTGGTTGTGACCGACACTCAGTGACCCACAAAGCCTAAAATATTTACCATCTGGCCTTTTACAGAGCAAGTTTGCTGACCCTGCCACACAGGCTGCTCTAGAAGGTGGAGATGGAAGCTGGCAAGTCATGGGGGCCCTAGGAGGTCTGATAGGCTAGGTGTGCAAAAGAAAGGCAAGATCAGGAAAATATCCCGCTATCCCGCGTGTAAGTAAACACGGGAAGTGTATTAGTTCAGGTAACAGAAAAATCCAGGAGGGTCAGTTAGGGTACCTTGCCTTGTAACAGAAAAATCCATCCATGTCACTCCAAGCAATATGGAAATACGCTGGTTCCTCTAAGTGGAAGGTACAGCTGTGTTGTGGACTTCAGGGTACGTTCGATCCAGAGTCTTTGACGTCATCAGGACTGACTGCCCTTCCTCTGTGATCATTTGTACATGCTAACCCTGTCCCTGGGTGGGCTTCCTTCCGGTGGTGAGAAAGCTTCTCCTGAGGCTGGTGCTTCTTCCTTCACATACAGGAGAAGAAAGGGCTTTTCTTTCCCTAAGAGGGAGCCAACTTAGGCCATTTTCTCTCTCCTGAATCATCACTGCAGCTGAGAGAATGTCATGATCTTATTGGCTCCGCTTGCCCACACTCACCTCTAGAGTGAGGAATGAGCCCAAAACTCGCAAATGGTGAGTGGATGGAATAGATGCTAGGTGAGCTACCACAATGCCTGCTTCAGGCACTGCTGGGTCCAGGTGATCAGGTGATGCATCAGGAGCTTAGGTAGTCTCCCTTACCCACTTTTCTGTCTCTGTTCCCTTTGTGTTGGTTGGCTTCATTCACCGCAGCTTTTCCCTAAGCAAAGATGGTCATCTGGCTTACATAAGCTCTAGGCTTACATTTTACAAATGTAGCAATGCCAGCAGAGAGATGGGCCTTCTTCCCAATATTTCCAGCTAACATCCTGGTTATGGCTTTCAGTGGGTTAGCTCAAGTCATACATCCATCCCAGGGCCAATGATTTAGACCCTGAGGAGACTGGACTACTCTTACTAGTCTGGCCTGAGTCATTAGCTCAAGGAGGAGAGATTGGCCCCACCCAAACCCTTGGTCAAAGAGGAGGAGGAGAGGTCCCCCAGGGGAAAGTTGGAGGTTGGGTGGGCTTATCAGAAGAAGGGATGCATGCTGGAAAGACAGCGACCACAGACGTCCAGGGTCTTCAGGTCTGCTTCTGGAGGCTGGGGGCCATTTATCCACTTAGTCATTTCACAGGCACTTACCGAATGCTTATCTGGGGGCCACTCTCCTAGGTTCTGAGGGCACAGCAGTGGCCAAGACACTGTTGGAACAGGCAATTGAGACAAGTACACAAGCTATCGTGTGGATGGGGGGATGTTCACAGACCACTGTGGCATCACAGAGGAGGGGTTGCGGATCCAGCTCTGGGCAGGGAGGGTCCTCTGGGGAGAATGTGGTCAGGCAGACTCGTGGAGGAGGGAGTTAGCTAGCGTGCTGGGCGGAGGGACAGCAGGTGCAGAGACTTTGGCGGAAGATGGTCAGAGTGGAGCAGGAGGGGCTCCAACTCAGAAAGATCCCCTTTCAGACCCGTGGGGACTGCTGCTGATTTGTGCCCCTCCCACTCTGCTGGGCTCCACCCCCTGCAAAGACATGTGCCTTCAAGGGACCTGGATCCTCCTACACCACCCCTGATCCCTTGACGTGGAAGGACTGCAGGGAAACCAGTGAAGGCTCTGGCTCCCTTTTACCCAAAGATTCCCTCCCTCTAGCAGTTCTCGCCTGAGCTCTTGACCTTGGAAGCTGGTCATTTGAACTAGAGGAGGGACCAAAAGATAGGGATGAATGATTTTGAGTGGTGAGCATATGTGTGAAAGTGTCTGCCATGTTTCGAGCCTTGTTAAGCCATCATTGGAACAAAGCTATGGGGTGGGCACTTTGTGGAGTGGAAGCTGAGGCACAGGGAACTTAAGTCATCTACCCAGACTAGCAGGCTGTGGAGTGGCAGAGCTGGGATCTGAATGCAGACGGTTTGTAGATGTGCCGAGCACCCTGTCTCACACATGGCAAATGCTCTTGTTTAAAAGTGTTTACCATGGGGCGCCTGGGTGGCTCAGTTGGTTAAGCAACTGCCTTCGGCTCGGGTCATGATGCCGGAGACCCGGGATCGAGTCCCACGTCAGGCTCTCTG
>PITA01017637.1:0-42743 GCA_004023965.1 Spilogale gracilis | reverse complement strand
TAAAATACAGATTACCTAACCCCACGCCCAGAGACTGATTCAGGTGGTCTGCATAAAGCCTTAAAATGTGTTTAAAACAAGTTCTAGGGCACCTGGGTGGCTCAGTGGGTTAAAGCCTTTGCCTTTGGCTCAGGTCATGATCTCAGGGTCCTGGGATGGAGGCCCACATTGGGCTCTCTGCTCAGTAGGGAGCCTGCTTCCTCCTCTCCCTGCCAGCCTCTCTGCCTACTTGTGATCTCTCTCTCTGTGTCAAATAAATAAATAAAATCTTTAAAAAATAAGATAAAATAAGTTCTAAATTTCCCAGGCAATTCTCTTGCAAATGAATCCTGCAAAGGAACCCTGATAAAATCCAAACCACTTAACAACACAGGAATCTTCTAGCTAGCATTCACTTCTGTGCTAAGCACAGTTCTAGGTCCTAAAGGTAGTAAGATAAATAAAAGGAAAATCCCTGCCCTTAAAAAGCTCAGTCTAATCCCAAAAACAATGAATTACACAACCAATGAGTATACATTGTGTATTTAGTAGCACAAAATTTAAAAATTCTTTGAGGAATTAGGAAAGTTGTATCTATGAGCTATCTCTGAGGGGAGCAGATGGTTAAGAGTAGGAGCTCTGCAGGTGAACTGTTGAAGGTGATATGAATCCAGGCTCTGAATTTGTAAACTGTATACTCTTGAGCTGGAGACTTAACTTTTTTGTGACTAGACTTTCTCAACTGTGAAGCGATAATAAGGGTAGTACCTACCTTATTGGGTTGTGGGGATCCAATGACAGAATACGTGGGTAATGCGTTCTAGCTCAGTTTTACTCTGCGTTCTCTATGTATTTTCCCACCCTGGTGCTGCGAGAAACTTTCGGTGTTGCCAGTGGTGATGGTGTTGGATACAATGACAGTAGTGTCGGTGATGGTGTGGAGGTGGACATGCTGGAGGGAACTGGTGGTGGTAGGGGTAGACGCGGTGATGGTGACGGGGTGGTGATGATCATGACCGTATATAACCTCAACTCAGTCTACTTGGAAACAAAAATAAAGACTATAAGAAGCTACAGCCCAGTATAAGAAAGATCCTGATGCCTGGTTGCAGATCAAATTCTTCATTTCCCAGTGCCTAAAAAAAGTTAAGACTGAGATTTGGGGCAAGGAGTAAGAGACATAACGGGTTCCATTTTGGCTGATTAGTTTGAAATAAACAGGATTTCCAGCTGGAAAAGGTGGTTCTGCAGTTTTGGAGAATAGTGAAGTAAGGAAATACGAGAATCAGTGACACACAGAGAGAAGGTGCTGGGAAGACAATGTGCAAGGGAAATCTGTAGAGAAAGAAAGGAGAGAAGAAGATATAGGGACAAATTTAGAAGTCAGTTCAGGGCTAGAGTGCCTCCCTCTTAAGTGAGGTATTCTTCAGATTTGGCAGTTTAGTCCATTATAAATTCAACTAATTTCTACATTGCCTGAAAAAAAAGATATCAGAGGAAACATTACCTAATGCCTTGCTGAAATCAAAATAGGCCACATATATATTTTCAACATGATCTTTCCACCTAATAGCCTTGCTATAAGATGAAATAATGTCACTTCAATGAGACTAATTCACAGGAAACTTATGCAAACCTGGTGATTCTTGCTTTCTTTTCTAATGATCAAAACCTCTACTTGAATTCTTCCATAAGTTTCCCTGGTATCTTCTGTAAGGTCTTATTTGCAATTTCAAGACTCTACCACTTTTCTCTTTCTGGAAAATCAGAACATTTTCCCTCTTCAGATATCTAGCAGCTCTCCCACCCCCTTGTTATGTCTCAAAGATCACAGGCTGCAGTTTCACAATTTCAGCTGAAAATTGTCTCCTCTGACGGGTAACCTGTAGTGACCTGTGACCTCTGAATTCATCCAGTGATTCTCCACATTCTCTTGAGATATCCTTACCCATCTTCAAGTGTTGATTCCACCTAAACCACATTTGTCCTTATTCTTCCAGTTTGAATGCCTGTTTCCTTTCCAAAGATAGTGGATACTGTTCTGGGTCAGAATATTGAATTTATGGGGCATCTAATTCATGAGCTATTCATGGAAAGGCATGTCTTTATACCCAGAACATTCCCTCCACATGTAATTGCTTCACCTCTACCTCTGCCCTATAGGATCTGACCACCATTCATACCAGTCCACCTACTTCTATCCATACCACTTCACATTTACTGATCCATTCTATCGCTGTCAATGCTCTTGGTCACTAAAAAGACTGGTTGGGATTCTCACAACTAACCAGAGAAGAAGCCCCTAGCCAGGAGCAACATTAAAAATCTACTTGATAGTCTTAAAATCTAAATAGGATTGCACGGGCCACCCTGAAGATTTTAGAACTGCCCCCAAAAACATTCATATATTTTACCATTATTTATTGACCTCTTCTCAGGAGTTAGTCTCTGTGACAGCACTGGATTGACAATAGCGAGCAAAATAATACATAACCGTAGCCCACATGAAGATTAAAGTCCACCAAGAAAGAGTGATACTAATTCAGCGGTACCTAGTCGTTAAGCGACTGCCTTCGGCTCAGGTCATGATCCTGGAGACCCAGTATCGAGCCCCTCATCGGGCTCCATGCTTGGCAGGAAGCCTGCTTCTCCCTCTCTCACTCCCCCTGCTTGTGCTCCCTCTGTCGCTGTGTTTCTCTCTGTCAAATAAATTTTTAAAAAATCTTAAAAAAAAAAAAAGAGATACTAATCCAATTATCCCACAATTAATTGTGAAATTCAGACTCTTTTTTTAAAGATTTATTTATTTATTTTGAGAGATAGGGCCCATGTACAGGGTGAGGGAAGGGATAGTTGGGCAGTGGGAGAGGGTGAGAGAGAATCTCAAGCGGACTCCCTGCTGAGCACAGAGTCTGACACAGGGCTTGATCCCACCACCCCAAGATCATGACCTGAGTCAAAATCAAGAGTTGGACAGTCAATAGTCTGAGCTACCCAGGCACACCTAAAATTCAGACTCTTAAGTACCATTAAGAAGGGTGGGTAAGTGATTCTTCAGTAGTGTAAAATAAGAATATTCTGATCTAATGGGGATATTAGGATACCTTCCTTGAAGAAAGAACTACAGAACTGAGATCGAATGGCTGCCCAGCAATTAACCAGATGTGGCATTCATAAAATGATTACCAGGCCTCTCTCCAGAATAAGAAAATTCAAATCTTTGGTGGTAAGCCCAAGCATTTGTATTTTTAGAATCGCTTTGGGGCACTTGAGTGGCTCAGAGAGCTGAACACCCACCTCTTAGTTTCAGCTTAGGTCATGATCTTGGGGTCATGAGATCAAGCCCTCTGTTGGGCTCCATGCTCAACAGCAAGTCTGCTTAGGATTCTCTCTCTCCATCTCCCTCTGCCCCCCACCTCCACTCTCTCTCTTTAAAATAAATAAATGCATATTAAAAAGAAAAGAATCCCTTTCCTGTACTCCAGACAATTCTAATGTGCAGCCAAGGTTGGGAGCCATTGAACCAGGACAAAAAGACTGAGTGGGGGTAAAGGAATGGGCATGTGCAAGGCCCATGAAAGAGACAGACATGGCCCTTAGTGGAACCTAAAGAAGCCTGGAATGGCTTTGAGCATGGAGAGTAAACAGCAGCTTCATTGTGGATGAGGCAGGAAAAAAGAGCAGGGGCCAGGCAAGACCATGGAGGGATCTTGAGAATTTTGTTTTCTCATTTTAGCATCGTTGAGAATCTAGTGAAGTTTTATTATTATTATTATTATTATTATTATTATTATTACTACTACTATCAATACTACTGCTAGTATTACTATTATCTTTATGGCCATGAACAGCTTTGTATTCTGAAAACGTCTTTCTGAGTTCTCAACGGAGAATGGACTGGAGGGAACAGGAGACAGAAGTGTTGGAAGGGGAAAGGGTTGTCGGCCTGACCTACAGGCGGGAAACTGGAGACAAGCAGGTGGTGAGAGAGGGCAGAGCGAGGCCTGTCCTCAAGAAGGGCCAGCCTCACCAAGCAGGCAGAACATTTTGGCAACTTCAGTGAGCACTAATCAACAAGTTTGGCTGAAACTCCTCTTTTTGGGAACACCGGGCACAGCAGTTCGACAGCACTGCTTGGCACAGGGCTGGGCGCTGCTTCAGCCATCCAGGCAGCCCGCCAGAAGCCATATGCCCTGCTTAATTCCTCCGCAAACCTACTGCTTGCAGCCATGCAGACATATGCAGCCTTAATGTGGTTACAGTGTCTTAAACTCCTGAGATGGGGGGTGGAGGGATGTTCCTGCCCAAGCACCGTGATGGAGGGGGAAATTGTCAGAAGTGATTCTTGGCTGAGATTGGCAACATACACTGTCACTTGAACCTATCAATAGACCGGGCTGATGATGTTTTTCACTTAACACCTAGCGACAAGTCTGTCAGAAACTGGCAGGAGATTCCTGCATTCCCTGCCAAGAGAGAGGAACATGAAAATCTGTCGAAATTCATGCTTGCTAATAAATATACCCCTGGAATTCTTTTTTAAGGAACCCAGGGCTTTAGATGTCTAGGCAACATTTGGCAGGGATTCAGAAAGCCTGATCAAGCCAGGAGATTTCTCTCCAGCCCCAGTTTGGGGATGGTTTCGGCTCACTGGCAAAGGAAAAGGGTGAGACAGAGTCTTAGTGAAGGAGGAGCCCTAAAGCCACTAATTGTTATAAATTCTAGCATGGGGTCTGCCGCCTATGGACAAAGTCGGCAGACACGTGACATTGCTGCTAGATTCCAGGGACACCCTATAGGCCACTGTGACCAGATTCCCTGGTCCCATGGGGACCTTGATTTCTCTGTATCAAGAAAGGGCATGGCTCAGCAGAGGGTTTAGCGGAGAGGTGCAATAACCAGAAGCCGGTGTTGTCTGGCTGCTGTGTGGTGTTCCTTTAGGATCACACGGCCCCACCCCCTTGAGAAGCCAGGTGAGATCACATGGCTTGTATTGGCCAATGAACATGATGTGCATGACACTTCCTCCCAGAAGCTTTAAGAGCACAATCTGCACCTGTGCTTTCTTCCTACCCCAGTGACTGGCAGCAGTGGCTATTCTAATAGCTGGGTCCCAGAGTGAGGACAATGCAGAACAGCACCCCAGTCTGACCTGCGATAGGTACGAGGCTTGAGTGGAAAATAAAATGGATTATTACACGTCCCTGAAATCTGGGGATTGTTATAGCATAACCCAGCCTACATGCTCTCCGTCAGAAGCCACTTGGAACAACTTCTCACTTCCCTAAAGCTCTTCCCTGTAATGGGAATGACTTATTGCCTAGTGATTATAGTCTAACCTGTCTATGCTCTAATCTGCCAGTGACAATCTGGGTTGAGGTCCTTAAACACCTACAATCTCAGTTTCTTCATCTCTGAATTATGAATAATAATACTTTCCATCCTGGAAGATATTAAATAAAATAATGTCTAGAAATAATTAACCTTTATCACACACCATGCAGGAAATAAACATAGCAGGCTTGAGATTGCTGTCCTTAGAAAGCTCTGCTTGCAAGGGTGGCCCGGGACTGGCATCTGGGAACTTGGACCTCAGGAAGGTTCTCCCCATTTCAAAAGTGATAACAGTGCCCCCATACCTAAACTGTTTGTGCAAACAAGACCGTTCATGCTGAACATCTGCTTTACTTCTGGGAGTCTGGAATTTTGGTATATACTAAGCAGAAGTCCCTATGTGGTCAGTCCCTAATGAAACCCATGGGCACTGGGTCTTTAACAACTCCATGGTAGACAACACTTCACACATGTTGTCAAAACTTATGGTTGGGGGACTCAAATACATCACATGTAACTCCAGTGGGAGAGCACTCTTGGAATTCTGTGTATGCTTTCCTCCAGACTTTTCCCAATGCACTTTTTCTCTTTGCTAATTTTGCTCTGTATCCTTTTGCTATACTAAGTCTCAGCCATAAGTCCAACTATATCCTGTGAGTCCTCCATATGAATCACCAAACTTAGGAGTGCTCTACGGAGGTCCTAAGTATAGTGTACTCAAAGTTAATAATAAGTATAAAACGATGAGTTTACAATAAGTATTGTCAGTATTAAAAATAAAACAAAGGGAGATGAACAAAAAGAAATGGAAACAGCTAATTCATAGGTAACCACATAACAAAAGACCAGGAGACTGACTCCTCACATGGTCTTCTTTTCATGTGTCTATATCTCCTCTGAATGTTTCTTATAAGGATACTTGTGATTGGATTTTTTTAAAAGATTTTATTTATTTGACAGAGAGGAACACAGCCAGAGAGGGAACACAAGCAGGGGGAGTGAGAGAGGGAGAAGCAGGCTTCCTGCCGAGCAGGGAGCCCGAAGTGGGACTCGATCCCGGGTCTCCGGGATCATGACCTGAGCCGAAGGCCGTCGCCCAACCAACTGAGCCCCCCAGCCACCCCTTGTGATTGGATTTAAGCCCTACCTAAATATTCCAGGATAATCACATCTCAAGATCCTTAATTTGATCACATCTGCAAAGATTCTTTTTCCAAATAAGGTCACATTTACAAGTTCTGGGGGTGAGGACATGAACATATCTTTCAGGAGACACCACTTGGCCCACTACAAACATCAACAGTTAGTTCCATGCATTGCTGGCCAGTGACTTAACCTTTCAGCACATTAAAATTGCTCTGAAGGTCAAGTGAGGCAGGGCATGGAAATGTCCGGCATGTGGTCTAGCACAGAGGAAGAGCCCAGCATCTGTCACTTACTGTTATTGTCCATCACCACACAGTTGTAGAGAAGACAAATTAGGATTTGAATGAGGCATACATAACTGCTATTCAATCTTACTTCCCTCTAAAAACAGTTAGAGAAGGGGGCTTGCGGAAATCTTTGTAGACCCAGTGATCGCCTACCACCAATCTGCAATCATTCTGACTGGGACCCTCTTCTATACTCTTTTGGTCCAGAGCTTGTGAGGGGCTGAACTCCCACAGGCCCCCTTCTGAGTCCCTCAAAGAATAATTCTGGAGAATCTCGGCTCTTCTGTGTCACCATTTCAAAAACCCCGACAGTAATTATAGCTGCCACACTAGAGTGCTTTGAGGGTTATCGAGTTAATGACTATAAAGTCTGTGGAGCTCTTCAGAGGAAAGAAGCCATAAAAATCAGATAAATAAAACAGTCAATCAGCACATGTTTATTGTGTCCACAGGGTGCATAGCACTGTACTCAGAAATAAAGATTAAAGGGAAGAAAAGCCAAGGAAAAGAAGGAGGAAAGTTAGTTCAACCAAAGTCTTTCCAGGCTAGAGTATAAGGCCAGCTATAAACTAAAGAGCTAGAGCCCTCCACGGCTTTAAAAAATAAAGGAGGTGTCTACAAATCAGTAAGAAAAAGATAAAGAACTCAACTGGAAAAAAATGGACAAAGCATTCAAGTAATCAGTTTACAGAAAATAAACGCAGCGAGCCAATAAGCGATGAAGAGATGCTTAGCTGAGCTCACAATTAATCAAAGCAATAACAAGATAGTATATTTCACTTATCACATAGTCAATGTTGGTTTCCTGATACGCAGTATTGGCAAGGTGTGAAGAAACAGGTGCTCTCCATCCACTTTGGGGGGCAATATGAATTGGAGCAAACTGTCTGGAGAGCAATGAGGTAAGAGCTATCCCCTAAAACTATATATGTCCTTTGTCCCAGCAATCCCACAGCTAGGAATCTGCCCCAGGAATAAACTTCCAAAATCAAACCTGGCTACCTTAGGATACTCATCACAACAATGCTCTTACCAACAGAAAATCGAGAACAACATAATATCTGGGAGGAGCACCCTGGTTAAATTACAGAGAGGGTACACAGTAAACACAAGGCAGATGTAAGAAAGAATGAGGTCACTACAAGTTGTCATATGAAAAGAAAGAAGCTAGAGCACAACAGCATGCATAATATGACCCTTTTGTGAAGGAGAGTATGGGGAGCTCCACATTCAGGGATGACCCTCAGGATGTGCCATGAACACACCTGGACCTGCTCTCCTGCCCCCACAGTGAAGACAGATGGGAGATTTCTATTATCCTTGTGAAAACCAAACTCCAACTAGATTCATGACAACGAAGAACATAATATATTAAGATCCTGAACTTGAGGTCAGACTATCCAGGTTCAAATTACAGCTCTGGTGCAGCTCACAAGCTGTGTGACTCTGAGAAAATCACTTCACCTCTCTGTTCCTTAGTTCTCTCTAAAATAGCAATAATATCAATATCTGAGGAGTGCTTCAGCAATACTTGGCAGAAAGCCACTCCCTCTGTAGGTGTTATAAAGCAGGCAAATTAGACTCACACCTTGAGGGCCTCATCTCCTGAATCTCAGTGTTACCCCTTCGTTAGTGCGGCCTCGAATACCCAGGGGAAAAGAAGAAAGAAAAAGAAAGGTATCTTTTATGTATTCAGTGGGCTATGCTACAGGATGAAGTCATTTTGAAAAGGATAATTAGACCTCCAATTGGTTTTCATTTTATTTCATTTTCTTGCCTGCAGTTGACATGCAGGGAGATTGTGTTACTTCCCCAGTCACTAACAGCAGAGCTGCCCGGTTCCTCCTTTTCTATAGCAAACTCATGAAAGAGAGAAGCCTGCTGGTGCAAACTGCTTTG
Source organism: Spilogale gracilis (assembly GCA_004023965.1). Taxonomy (NCBI): domain Eukaryota; kingdom Metazoa; phylum Chordata; class Mammalia; order Carnivora; family Mephitidae; genus Spilogale; species Spilogale gracilis. The sequence goes on along the minus strand of PITA01017637.1, from coordinate 34,098 downwards.
ATGGGAGGAAGCATCTAAAATTCATTTTAATTTCAATTTGTGCAAAGCTTTTGTATCAAATTACGGATCTGGGGCATGATGCGGCTCAGTGAAGAATCCCATTTTCCATCAGTTTGGATGTGTTCGTTGCGCCGTCAAGGGGTAAAATAATTAAGGCTGAAAGCCTATCTCCACTGGAGACTAGCTACTGGTGTCCCACTTCCCGTGTTGATCAGGTCAGGTGACAGACCAACAAGTAGTATTCAAGGACCAGCACTGCCCCCTTGGAGGTCCCAGACCAGTCGAAAATTCCCCGGCAAGTCAATTATTTCAAAGGGCTTCTCACTCAGATGCAATAGTGCCAGTGGCCTGATGCTAACTGCCAGACCACCAGTCAACTAGGGCAAGCCAAGGGTGCATGGATAAACTAAAACAGAAGCTGGAAAAACTCAGTAAAACAGGTGAAATCTGCAAAGCCACCAAGTTAGCTGGTTACTAGGCAGCTGAGTTCACTTCGCTGCTTCTACGAAAGTCAGATTGAGCCTGCATTTGGAGGCCAACGCAATCAGGCTGGGAAAGCCACGTCTGGCGTATCAGGTGGTCTCATTGGACTGTAGGAGTTCTGCTCAGTTTAAGGGTCTCCACCACCAGGGCTGTGCACCCATGCCCAGCTGCAGTGTTGGCTGATAACAGGTCACACGTGCCTCCCTTCTCAGAGAAAAGCTTTGCTGACAGGAGTCATGTCATCTAGAAAGGGACAAGCTGTCCCACCCCACCACCATAGCCAGCCCAGGGCTGCCAGTGACTGCCTGGAACCGGAATCAAAGGCAGCTTCCTTGCCTCAAGAGAGAATAACTCTGCTGTGTAACTTCTGTGCAAGGCCACACCCCTGCTTACTGATCCTTTTCATCTTGTCTTCCGCAGGCTCCTACAGGGATCTCCTGAGAGCATTCTCTCAATAGATCGTGCATACCCAAATCCCTGACTCAGGCTCTGCTTCTAGGGAACCCAACTGTATTCGTTTCCTATCACTGCTATAATAAATTAACACAAAGTTAGCAGCTTAAGCAACGCAAATTTATTATCTTACAGTTCTGGAGGGCAGAAAACTGACCCAGATCTCACTGGGCAAAAATCAAGATGTCAGTAGGGCTGTGCTCCTTCTGCAGACTCTCAAGGACAACCCATTCCGTGCCTTTTCCAATGTCTGTGAGTTGCCCACATTCCTTGGTTCGTGGCCCTGCCTCACTTCAACCTTTTCTTCTATTGTCAGATCACCTTCTCTGACTCTGACCCTACTGCATCCCTCTTATAACAACTCTTATAAATACATTGGTCCCAGCTGGATAATCTTATGTTGAGACCCTTCACTTAATTACATCTGCAAAGTCCTCTTTCCCTTGTGAGGTAACATTCTTGCTCATGCTGGGGATTAGGAAAAGGACATCTTTGGGGCCATTACTTTGTCTCCTACACTGACCTGAGAGATGGGTATAAGGAACAGTCTTAAGAACCAAACTCAAAGGCAGAGATTCTGAGGTTGGGTCACTGATTGGTTGCCTAGCAATAAGGAGCCTATCACTGGTGAGATGAAGCATCCGCTATCCCTGGCACATGGGCACAACTGCTAAGACTTTTACCTAGGAGAGGCTATAGGCAGAAGTGGATGCACCGGCTAGTGTTGGAGAGGAGGAATCAGAGGTATAGTAATCATCAGGATTGTGAATTTGGGTGGCTGTTGCTAAATACCAGAAAGGCACGGAAGAGAAAAAATGATAGCCTCAGGGCAGTTGAGCAAATTGTGTCAGAGAGCCTCTTTGGCAGTATTTAAAGAAACCTCGATCTCCTTCAGCATGAAAAAAAGAGCTGAAGAAAATACACAACACTTAACTGTGGAAGAATTTTAGAGAAGGTTGGATTCCTACAGCAAAATCAGGAGACTGATGTAAAGGAGTGGGACACCAAGACTTGAGGTGGAGATATATGGGAAGATGCGCTTGATTACCTTTAACACTAAGATCCCACGGAACTTTCTGGGCTTCCTGAAGTGTCCTGCTCCCTCTTCTTGGAAGACAGTCCACTTCCCTTGTTTGAAAAATAAGCAAAATGTCAGATGGGTAGGTGCCTAACAAAACAATGCTCTCACCTCTTCTGCTGGCTCCCAGACCAACACCAAAGGCTGACTCTCAGCCTAACCTGGTGAGCAAGTGCTGGGCCTGCTCGAGAGAATGCAATACATGCTGTAGGAGCCACGGGACCCTAGGTAGCATGGCTGGGCAAAAACCAGGATACTATGACTAGGATGCTTGGTAAAGAAGGGCAGTATATAAAGCATTGCAAATAAAAAAGAGTTTATTTGGGATGTCTGGGTGGCTCAGTCAGTTAAGCATCTGCCTTTGGCACAGGTCATGATCTCAAGGTCCTGGGATCGAGTCCCACATCAGGCTCCTTGCTGAGGCAAGGGGAGCCTGCTTCTCCCTCTACCTGCTGCTCTCCCTGCTTGTGTGCACTCTCTCTCATTCACTCTCTCTCTCTTTCTATGACAAATAAGTAGATAAAATCTTTTTTAAAAAGTAAAATAAAAAGTAAAACCAGTGACATTAAAAAAAAAAACAAAAACATTTTATTTGATGGACAGCCCTCCTGTGACATGGGCTTTTAACTCCTGGCAAAGCCCTGAAAGAGGAGTCTTATATACAGCAGGGATGGCTCTTGGGAACTTGGACTTAAGCCCCTCAGGATGGGATGCGAAGAAGGGGGTTGTGAGTAGCCATTTAATTAAAACCAACTATTAGCAGTGCCTTTGAGGTTTGGAAATCACTGCTAAGGTAAAAAGAAATCTAAACTCATATTCCAGGAAGCCCCAATTCTTCATGGGATCTAGGAGAAGGAAAATCTACTTTCTGGAAACACAAAGACGCCACCTTTAAACATGGGTAATTAATCAATGTTACACCACGTGGTGGGGGGCGGCGAATATAGCAGGATTGAGGAGTGTTATCTTCAGAAAGGCCTGCTTTCAATGTTGGCCCTTGGCTGGCATCTGCACACTTGGATTTGGAGAAGGTTTCTATCATTCCCAGAATTGAGGAGAGGGCTCACTGTGCCTAAACTCTGAAAGCAATACAGGTTATCATGAGCGCCGGTTTTCCTTCAGCAGGTCTGGAATTCGGGCATGTGCCAGGCAGAGGAGGTGCTTGCATGACAACCCCAGTAAAAGCCCTGGGCACTGAGTGTCCGATGGATTTCCCTGGGCAACAAGATTGCACATATCACAGCTACTTGCTGGGGGATTAAGCATATGCGGTATGACTCCACTGGGGAGGACTCTGGGAAGCTTGTGCCTGGTTTCCTCTGGTCTTCATCCCATGAACCTTTCCCTATACTGATTTTGCTTCGTAACCTTTGCTGTAGTATATCATCACCATCAGTATGACTATATACTGAGTTCATGAATCCTAGCAAATCACCAATCCTGGGAGTGTCTTGAGGACTTCCAACACATGCTATAACAAACAGATGCCTGCCGTTTTCTTCACAGGTATTTATCTGGGCCCTCCTGAGGGCAAGAATCTTAGTGGATTGTGATGAAAATGTCCTCCTACCTAAGAGTTGTTCTCTCTCCTCTATCCAAGGGGATTTCGCTTCCCTTTGAACCAAATGTTTATGTATTCCATCTAATTTAATGTATAAAGAGCCTGGTTTTATAGTTAGAAGTATATATCTTCACCTTATGAAATAGAATTTTTCAGAACTTCTAAGGCCTCCTTTCCCATGCTCAAAGTATCAATAGTCTTTTTTTTTATTCCACTGTCCCCAGAGATCTCCAAAATATTTGAATTTTTTTCAAGATTTGATTTGTTATTTGAGAGAGACAGAGAGAGTGAGTGAGAGGAGCATGACAGGAGAGAGCGGAGAGGGTCAGAGGGAGATACAGATTCCCTGCTGAACAGGGAGCCCGATGTGGGACTCGATCCTGGGACTCTGGGATCATGACCTGAGCTGAAAGCAGTCACCTAACTAACTGAGCCACCCAGATGCCCCAAAATATTTGAATTTTTTAACTCTTTCCCCTAATCATAATTACTAAACTACTTCTTGCACAGGTAAGTGAAGCCAAAATCCTACTGGACAAATTTCATGTTGCAGCAGTAAGGGAGTAGGGGAGAAGACTAGGATGATGCTGTGGGAGTAGAGAAGGACATCTCCATCAGACCAGGGAGTAAGTAAGGCTTCCTGAGCCTCTCAGGCAATCTTAAAAAAAGACTAACAATTATCATAGTTGAGCAAGTCTTAAAGAAAGACTAAGAATTATGATGGTGGAAAAGCTGTCAAAGGGAACTATTTGAGTGAGAAAGGACAGAAGTAAGGAATGACTTGGGTCATTCCGGGATCCTGCAAGGAGCTCAAAGCATTGAATGAAAAGATGGGAGAGGGCCTAGTTATGTGCACATGGAAGGTGCCCCCTCTCAAGGCACACTAAGAAAAGGGAAAATTTACTCTAGCAATAAGGACACATATGAAAGTGAGCTACACATACTTAGCTGAAACCCACAGATTATCCAACCAAATGGCTTTCAAGTTGCTACAGGTTGATGACTTGGGCCAGAAGGTTATTTTTAATTCTTCTATTCTATATGCCTCCTCCCAGGCAACTTCTCTTCTAGTTTCCTCTGCTGCTTCCATTTTCTGAACAAGTTCCTCAGCTTTCTGTTCCCCTGTTCCCAAAATTCCTGCTTTCCAGCCCAGTCTCTTAGGTACAAGATAATGATGCCACAGTTTGATGCTTGTTCAACCTGTATCCTGATCCAGCCTGGGGACTCTTACTTCATCCTATCAACTATCAGATACCTGCCATAGGGGCAGGAGATATAGGGTATTGGGTCCTGGAAAAGCTCATGGCAGGAAACAGATGGCATGCTGAAGAGGATGAGGGAGGGTTTATACAGACTCTTTATAAAGTTGTGGGCCAGCTGAAGAAAACCCACAAGGAAAAAAGACCCCCACAGATAGCAAGAATTGGGAAGCTGATACCACCCCTAGGATTATAAGGACAACAAATGGAGGACGCGTTACAAAACTCAATAAAATCTATAGCTTTGGGAAAGGGTCACTTGACAGGAGCTATGGCCCTCCACAGAGAAACACAACCACTACTAACTTGTGTCTCATTGGGATGTGAATTAGGAATTCAAATGTGCTCAACTTTATTTTATCCTTCCTTCCCTACTAGTGCCTACCACTAGCCAAACCCAGTGAGAAACCAGAGGGCAAGAGAACTCACTGATGGGTCTAGGAAAGCAAATGAAAGATGCCCCTTCGTGTCTCCTGCCCATTTTTTGATGTGACCATCTTCTTTTTGGATGTTGAGTTTGAGGAGTTCTTTATAGATCTTGGATATCAGCCCTTTGTAGTGTCATTTGCAAATATCCTCTCCCATTCCATGGGTTGCTTCTTTGTTTTGTTGACTATTTCCTTTGCTGTGCAGCTTTTTATTTTGATGAAGTCTCAAAAGTTCATTTTTGCTTTTGTTTCCTTTGCCTTTGGAGACGTGTCTTGAAGGAAGTTGCTGTGGCCGATGTCAATGAGGTTACTGCCTATGTTCTCCTGTAGGATTTTGATGGATTCCTGCCTCACGTTGAGGTCTTTCATCCATTTTGAGTTTATCTTTGTGTGTGGTGTAAGAGAATGGTCTAGTTTCATTCTTCTATATGTAGGTTTCCCAGCACCACTTATTGAAGAGACTGTCTTTTTTCCACTGGATATTTTTTCCTGCTTTGTCAAAGATGATTTAACCATAGATTTATGGGCCCATATCTGGACTCTCCACTCTGTTCCTTTAGTCTATTTGTCTGTTTTTGTGCCAGTACCATGCTGTCTTGGTGATCACAGCTTTGTAATAAAGCCTGAAATCAGATAACGTGATGCCCCAGCTTTGTTTTTTCTTCTTCAACAATTCCTTAGCAATTCGGGGTCTTTTTTGGTTCCATATAAGTTTTAGGATTGTTTGTTACAACGCTTTGAAAAATGTTGATGGAATTTTGATTGGGATGGCATTGAAAGTATAGATTGCTATGGCCAACAGACACATGAAAAAATGTTCATCATCACTAGCTATCAGGGAAATTCAAATCAAAACCACACTGAGATACTAACTTAAACCAGTCAGAATGGCCAAAATTAACAAGACAGGAAACAAGTTTTGGAGAGGCTGCGGAGAAAGGGGAACTCTCTTACACTGTTGGTGGGAATGTAAACTGGTGCAGCCTCTTTGGAAAACAGTGCATAGACTCCTTAAAAAATTAAAGATAGAGCTACCCTATGACCCTGCAATTGCACTACTGGGCATTTACCCCAAAGATACAGATGTAGTGAAAAGAAGGGCCATATGTACCCCAGTGTTCATCGCAGCAATGGCCACAATCGCCAAACTGTGGAAAGAGCCAAGGTGCCCTTCAACAGATGAATGGATAAAGAAGATATGGTCCACATATACAATGGAATATTATGCCTCCGTCAGAAAGGATGAATACCCAACTTTTGTATCAACATGGACCAGACTGGAAGAGATTATGCTGAGTGAAATAGCCAAATAGATAAAGTCAAGTATCATATGGTTTCACTTACTTGTGGTGCCTAAGGAGTAATATAGAGGACAGTAGGAGAAGGAAAGGAAATGTGAACTGGGGTAAATAGGGGAGGGAGACGAAACATGAGAGACTTTGGACTCAGAAATAAACTGAGGAAAAAAAATAAATAAATAAACTGAGGGTCTTGGAGGGAAGGGGGTGGGGTGATGGGAGAGCCTGGTTGTGGGTACTGAGGGCACATATTGCATGGAGCACTGGATGTGGGACATAAACAATGAATCTTGGAACTCTAGAAAAATTAAATAATATAATAAAAAAAGAAAGATGCCCAACATAACAGTTAAGTGCAAATCAAAGCACAAACAGAAATATAAATCATAGTACATTCCGAGGCCTTGATTTATATAAGATGGACAATAGATTTCAATATACCAAAAGGGGTTAAGAACTTATTTAGAAATGCAATTTTGTGCTTAAGTATCACACACCATGGTAAGCAGCCAGCTATTAACATACTCAGGTGTTTGAAGTGACCCTGCCTCCCTTGTAGGCTGAGAAAAGATGCCACTTTAGAACAAGATGGGAGCGTCTGGGGATATAGCTAGGCTCTTCAGTACCTCTCTGGGGTAGCGGATACAACAGAGATTTTGTGGTCTCTCCGCTGGCACTTTCTAGTAATCATGTGTCTCATAGATCAATTTCACTTTTAAGCAGTTACCAGGTCTCAGCTGTGATGTGATGAACCCAGCAGACTTTGTTTACTCCTGTCTTACTTCTCAGCAACACGGGGGCCTCATTTCAGAAAGGGCTATCTGTGATCAATTTCACATTTGCATTCAATGGGTATTAATCCTAATGAACACTACATATTATGGATTCTCCCTGGCAAACAGTAGGAAAGCCCTACATGAAATGAAGAGTCAGATGTTTGGGCTAGTCCCCACTCAGATGCGCGGCTGGAGAGTTCCACCGTAATTGAAAATCACCAGTCACCCATGGCCAAAGAGTTTACGGGTGGTTACAGACTAAAGGGATGGCCACAAGGACACTGAAAGGGGGAAAGGCTGGGAGAAAGTGTCCCTGCTCTTTCCAGGTGGCAATGACGTCTGCCTGCACAAGTGAGCAGAGAAGTGCCCACAGAGGCTGTTTTCACTTTCCCTTTGATGGTAAAACTCTTGTTCAGTTCAACAGACAATAGGTGACTTTGTAGCTTTGCCATTAGGTAAATTCCTACAGCGAGAAAAAAGAAACTTCGTTCAATTAATGATTCCCTGAGTAAGGAAGAGAACTCATTTCTTGATGGGTGATACCACCCTCCTTAGGTGCTAGAAGAGAAGCAGGGTGGCATAATGGTTAAGGGCTCAAGTTCTAAAATCAGAACCAGTCCTGGGCTTAAATCCCAACTCTACCACTTACAAGCTCTGCAATCTTTTTTTTTTTTTTTTTAAGATTTTATTTATTTGACAGTGAGAAACACAGCTAGAGAGGGAACACAAGCAAGGGGAGTGAGAGAGGGAGAAGCAGTCTTCCCACCGAGCAGGGAGTCTGATGTGGGACTCGATCCCGGGTCTCCAGGATCATGACCTGAGCCGAAGGCAGTCGCTCAACCAACTAAGCCACCCAGGTGCCCCACCAGCTCTGCAATCTTAAGAGAGCCACTTAACTTCTCTGGACCTCAGTTTTTTTGCCTCTAATTTCTTATCTCTAAGAGGTAACTGTATCCCCTCCTCACTGGTTAGTGAGAAGATGAAGAGAAAAGACACAGATCAGCAAAGCCTCAAAAAACTGAACATACAGTTACCATATGGGCCAGACACTCTACTTCCACACAAAAGAATTAAACACAAATGCAGATACTCATACATGAATGTTTTTGGCAGCACTAGTCACAACAACCAAAGGGTGGAGACGACCCAAATGGCCATCAATGGATTATATGATGACTGAATAAACAGAATGTGGTATATCTATGCAATGGAATATCATTCATCCACAAAAAGGAATGAAATACTAATGTATTCAACAATATGGCCACCCTCAGAAAAACATTTACATTGAGTAAAAAAAGCCAGGCACCAAAGGCTATATATTGTATGATTCCATTAATATGAACTACCTAGGACAGATAGATATGTAAAAACCCAGAATGGGTAGAAACAGAAAGCATGCTAGTAGGGTTAGGGGACAAGGAGGGAATAGGGAGTGACTGCTTAATGTTATGGGTTTTCCTTTTAGGATGATGAACTAGATAGAGGTAGTGGTTAGTACTTTGTGAATGTACTAAATGCCATAGAATTGTACATTTCAAAATGACTAATTTTATGTTATGTGAATTTCACCTCAATTTTTTTAAAAGCTCAGCAAAATGTGAGGAACATAAAAAGTGGTAATAAATAGTAGCTGTTGTGGCGCCTGGGTGGCTCAGTTGGTTGGGCGACTGCCTTCGGCTCAGGTCATGATCCCGGAGAACCGGGATCGAGTCCCACATCGGGCTCCCTGCTCAGAGGGAAGCCTGCTTCTCCCTCTCTCACTCCCCCTGCTTGTGTTCCCTCTCTGGCTGTGTTTCTCTCTGTCAAATAAATAAAATCTAAAAAAAATAATAATAATAAAATAAAATAAATAAAATAAAATAAATACAATAAAATAAAATAAAATAAAATAAAATAAAATAAAATAAAATAAAATAAAATAAAATAAATGGTAGCTGTTAGGACACCCTATATATAACTGAAATCACTTTTGAAGTTAAGTTCAAAGACTCCCCGTCACTTACAGGATCAAGACTCTTCCCTGGGAAGCCAAGGTCCCCTATGATCTGTCCCCAAATCATATCTCTAATACTATCTCCCTGAATCTCCTGATACAAGTCATTTGGGGGAAAAAGCAAACAAAATGTCCCACTCCATTTTTCAGTCTTCAAGGCCATCCTCAACAACAGAAATGCTCTTGGTCTTTGGAATTTCAGGTCAAGGAAATGTACACACTCTCCACAAACATGGCTACTTCTGGCCTTCCTTCTCTCTCACCCCCTCCTCAGCCAGCAAGGCCTGCCTTCAAGGCCCAGCTAATTCACAATATATCTCTTGTGACCACTCCAGCCTGTGAGGCCCTTTCTTACTCTAGAATCCTTATGAAAATCCATATGATATCACCCAGATGATACTCATCCCACACTGCCTTATAGTTTTGATTTTCTGCTCCTAATTATTTGTAAAGATTTTATTTATTCATTTATTTGAGACAGAGATAGAGACGGAGAGAGCAAGCAGGGGGAGGAGCAGAGAGTGAGGGAGAAGCAGACTCCCTGCTGAGCAAGGAAAGGGGTTGGATCCTAGTGATAGTGGAACAGAAGGCAAACTGAGGACAAAGTAGAAGCTGACACCCCACAACTCCCCCCATGGGATATATGACATTCCTCATGCACTCCTGGCTGCCCTAAAGCTAAGAAAGGGAAAAATAAATAGTTAACTTATAGAGATCATAATCCTTTAAGAGGTAAATCTCCTTCAGTTTACAAATGTCTTAACAATCTACAAGAACAAAGCATTTCTATCAATGGCCTAGCTTCTAGAAGGAAATGTAGATATAATTAAAAGTTCTTATACCCTGAAGCCCATTGACAGATACTTGAAGCAAGCAGAGTGTATGTTTCCTCCAGGAAGCTCCCAACTATCTTACGATTAACACCTTACTAGAAGGAAAAACAACCTTAACTTGACCACGGCAAGACCTGTGGTATCCTGTGAGTCTACTTTAACATACAAAAATCCTTTGAAACCTCCCTCTTTTTTACCTCCCTCAACTCCCAAGTATGTAATCAGCCACCCTCACAAACCCAGAGCAGCAGCTCTTTCTGCCCATAGGTCCTGTCCCCATACTTCAATAAAACCACCATCTTGCATCAAAGATGTCTCAAGAATTCTTTCTTGGTCGTCGGTTCCAGACCTAAAACCCATTAAACCTGACCGATATTCCAAAACCCCATCACTAGGACCCTGAGATCATGATCTGTGCCAAAGGCAGACGCTTAACCAACTGAGCCACCCAGGCACCCTTTCTGTTCTTTATTTTTAAATAGGTTTAGCTTTATGTTCCAATTATACTGAACACCAGAGGGGAAAGATTCAAATGCCTCCAGAAGCCAAAGATCCAGGGATTATGGCAAACTGGAGACAACTCCCTCTTCTAAAAGGGCCAGTGTCCCTGGGTCTGTTTTTCATGGAAAGCCAGGATTCTGGACATGTACTTAGAGTATTTGAGTCTTCCAATGTTAGTAATCACCTCTCAAAAAAGCACATAGTTAGGGGACACATTTTGTTGAATGCATGGGTAGTCCTGATTGGGCAAAAATGATGGTCAGGAAAACCACTATGCAGGGCCCTCTTGGCCCCCACACAGGCTTGAATGAATTCCAAAGTGCCTGGAGGTCTTGGACTTCATGTTCTAGGACAACTCTCTGTCAGGAAAAGTGATTAGAGTCTGATTTTTCTATAAAAACCTAACACTCTGCTTTAAGGCTCACTCCAGAGAAAAAGATTTCAGACTGTGTCTTTGAAAAATATTGCAAAATCATGCTTAGGTTAAAGGTTACAATTACTCACTTGGATCATTTCATCAAGTATTTGATAACACACTGTGATGGGCATGAGAGCTACAACAAGGGATAGGACACACCATTCCTATTCTCAGAAGTCTAAAATGAAATACAATAGGACACTGATGTGGAAGAAGGGGAAAAGAGCATACACAAAAGAGGAAATACAAATAGTGAACAAATACACAAAAAGATGTTCATCATTACCAGTGCTCAGGGACTTGCAAATTAAAAGCACTTCACACAGGCAAAAATTAAGAAGTTTCTAACGTCATTGATGTGGGGAAATGGTTCTCTCAAAACTCAAGTGGGACCATAATTTCATGCAGGAGCTCTATGGGGCAATTTGCCCGGATCTATTAACATTTAAATGTGCATCCCCTGTGATTCAGCCATTTCACTCTTCATAGCCACCCTGAAGAAACACAGAGTCCACAAAAAGACAGATTCAAGGATGTTCACTGGAACACTGTTGGCAATAGCAGAAAACCACAGATGTCCTAGATGTGTATCAGCAGGGGACTATCAGAGCAAGCTGCTCTATGTGGTCCTATCATGAAATGCCACACAGTACATAAACTACGAGGTAAATCTGGACATCCCAATAGGGACGGGTCTCTAAGACATGGTGATGAAGGAAACACACACACTAAACAATGTTACCCATTGTCTGAGAAGCTTTGGGTGAATACACATACAAAAAGGTGTAGAAGTATCTATACTAAGAAAAGTGATGGGTTCTCATATGGAGGAATTTCCTAGGGGCTGCTGACAATGGCCAAGGCCATTTGAGACATGTTTGTAATGTTTAATTTTTTTGTTTTAATGTTCATGAACTACCTGTGTGGCTGAAAAAATTAAAAACATTTAAGTGGTTATTTTGTGGATCTGTTTTCAGCAAGGATGTCCTGTGATGTTCCACTCTGTCACAAGCCCAGAACTCTCATGGCTTCCCCCAACCAATATTTTTTTAAGATTTTATTTATCTGTCAGTGAGAGACAAAGTGTGCACAAGCAAAGGGAGCAGCAGGAAGAGGGAGAAGCTGGGTCCCCACCAAGAAAAGAACTCGAGGTGGGACTCGATCCCAAGACTCTGGGATTATGACCAGAGTCGAAGACAGACACCCAACCAACTGAGCCACTCAGATATTCCTCCCCCAGCCCCAGCCAATATCATTTATCCTTTTTTGTTGTTGATTATACTATAGTGCCTCTCTAACAATCTACTACATAACAACGTTGAACTTCCCTAAGTTTTGGAATTCGTGTATGAGACCTGCTTTTTCCTATTTATAAATGTATTTTCCTTCCAGAAAAAAAAGAAAGCTTCCCCTCAGACTCATAGACCCCAAAGTGGAAATGGAAGCAGTTCTGCCGGAGAAGCAGAGCCTGAGGCAGCCCTTCGAACGGGAAGCGGCCTCAGCCTCACCTGTCTTCCTGAGGCTCTCTCTCTGGTACTCTGTGAGCAGAACTTCTTGGGGTTTGGACCTCAAGTAGCAGGAGTAGGGCTACTGGCAGTGTTATTCCTGGCTGCATGGTCTCTAGGCCTGTATCCCCAGCTGACCTGGAGATGCTGCTACCCAATACCATTTGACATTTTGTCATCTGCTAAAATTCATCAGGATTGGTTTCTATTATTTTCATCTGAGGACCCGTGCTGACCCCGTCATCTTGGGAAAGTACCTAATTTCTTCTGTTTCCTCATTTATAAAAATGAGGATAATGACATCTATCTCACAGGGCTGCAAGAAAATAAAATACATGCTGGGGCACCTGGGTGGCTCAGTCATTAAGCGGCTGCCTCGGGCTCAGGTCATGATCTCAGGCTCCTGGGCTCGAGCCCCACATCGGGCTCCCTGTTCTGTGGGAAGCCTGCTTCTCCCTCTCCCTCTCCTGCTTGTGTTTTCTCTCTCTCACCGTCTCTCTCTCTGTCAAGTAAATAAATAAAATCTTTAAATATATATATATGCCATATATTTAAAATATATATTGCATGTATGAAATATATTTTTAAATGCATATATATTAATATATCCCTGAATTTATTTTATGCACTTATATGAATCTATGAATACTATAGATCTACATGTAAAATCTATATTAAGGTAAAAAATATGAAAATACGTGACTGTATACTTTTCTTCTCAGCTTAGGGGCAATGAGGTATGACAGGTTCTTAGAATTTATTATATATAAATTGCAGTGGATTTTCACTCCTAATATCTCACAGGTAAATGGAAAGGCAAATGATGTACAGCTTTTCAAGGAGGCAGAAAAAAATAAATAAAAAGATGGCATTTGTGGACCTATGCTTGAGTACAAATAATCACCCCAGGTCCCCCGTGGCTCACTTATTTTGTGTATGATCTGCAGTGACCTTTTCATTGAAGGCCAATTTTCTGATACCAGATAATTTCCAACCACAGGCCAGCTGGCTTGACAGCACTTTCAGAGCTCACCCATTCTAATATCAGTCACGATAAACATCATTAGGATTGAATATTTTCTGCAAAAGGACGCTCAGGTCCTGGAGTGAAGTTCACAGCCAACACAGGTTACATCAAGACTAACAGCCTTGTTGGGTGCCCATGTAACATTCCCTTGTCAGCTCAGGGAAGCAAGAGGCAGAAGATGGGATGGCTTGGAAGTGCCTCAGGGACCCTGGTGTGCAAACTACTCTGAGCATCAGATCCTCTAGAGCCACAAGTCTGAGCATCAGATCCTCTAGAGCCACAAATCCATGCTCCCATGCACTCACAGGGAGTACATAGCCACAACAGGTCCCCCAGCTCCTCCATCAGTCAGGAAGAGTGAGGCTGGGCAAGTCCCATATTCTCTGCTCTGTGGGAGCCTTCAAAATGATCAGCCATGGCGAGCAGAGACAGAAACAGAGCTGAGCTTAATGCAAGTGTGTCTTTTCCTGCTTCTTTCCGGACCATCTGCAGAACAGATCCAGGACTTCCTCACAAGTTACCACGGTATTGTTACTATGCTCCTTGTTAGGATTTTTCACCTGAGGAAGTCAGGTGTCCCCCAGGATGCTCCTTCACACATCCAAACAGCAGGGAAAGAGAACTGGAGAATCTAAACCCCAAACGCAAGCAGGGAAAAGGCAGCAGCAAATCTCAGCCTGAATCTAAAGCTGTCCTCTGCTACAGTCTTAAAATAATGCTTGATCAAAAGGAATTGCAGCTACCCTTTCCCCTTTCGTGCACGAGCTGAGAGGCACCTGGGTGGCTCCATGGTGAAGCCTCTTCCTTCAGCTCAGGTCATGATCTCCGAGTCCCGGGATCGAGCCCCGCCTCGCATTGGGCTCCCTGCTCAGCGGGAAGCCTACTTCTTCCTCTCTCACTCCCCCTGCTTGTGTTCCTTCTCTAGCTGTGTTTCTCTCTGTCAAATAAATAAATGAAATCTTAAAAAAAAAAAATTCAGGAGCTGATTAGCCCATATGAAGATGAAGGGGCCTTTCAGCCATATTTCTTCTTCCTCCTCCTAGCCATACATACCTTAGTCATTTCTTCAGGAAAAGAGTTATAGATAGACTGTCCTCCTAGCATACATTCTCCATTTCTTTGATATAGTACCTCTGCTCTTTGCTATGGGAAATTCCATGTTGTTTACATGGAGCCAAAATCACTATTCAAAGAGTCCCTGATGCTAACACACATATATACACAGCTTACTGTCATGGTAGGGGTGAACAATCACAAGGGACCAGTTCCAGAGTGACCGTATGTCATAAGTCGGGCCAATCAGTTTTCTCTGATATATAAATACCAGGAGGTCTCCCTCTTGCTCTAAAACTATGAGCCATAAGAATAATGTAATCTTGAGCTCCTTCTGACTATTTCCCAGAAAAATACAGAACAAGCTCTCCAATTTAGGAGAGAATGACACCAACATCCAAAAAAAGAGAGATAAAGGGATGAACAGGAATAGACATTGAGCCCTTATGTTATCAAACAAGCCATTAAAAGAATGCTGACTAATCAAACAAGAAAATTCAAAACAAGTAAGTCCATTTACTTGTAAGATGAGGCTGGGGATTAGAAACGGTGAAAGAGTAAAAGGCAAATTGACTCCATAGGCTAAAAATAAGGGCTTGGGCAATACTGTGAATCCTGGCATTTGTATGGTACCTGCTGAGTGCCCAGTCTAAGCTAGGGGCTTTCCGAACCTTTTGTGTCAGGAGGTAGGACTTCCTTGTAACTCACACCAATTTATTTAACAAGTAAAGTGCCCCACTAAGACCTTGATACAGGGAGGTACTTAAATGTCTTACAGAATGGCTATGATAAATTCAGGAGAGAGGGGGACTATAATCCCCCTTGATCTTAACTCCATCCTTCTATTTATTCATCTTAGGCATAGAGCTTTCTTTTTACCATGTCACAGAATCAGCTCTAATTGACTACGTGCTGGTGTTAGGCTGGGGCTCTGCCATCTCAGACCTCCGCAAATTACTCTTCAAGGTCCATTCTCGCTATAAATTTATTCCTATTCAAATTCATCTTTTAGTTTCAGCCCATCATTTTGGTCTGTCACCACAATATAGAATCCTTACTCTATCATCCAATGTATAAACCCCTTCCTTCCAGCTTTGAATCACTTGGAAACTTAACAGGTTTGCCCAAAAGGATTGATTCTCAGCCATTGATAAATTCTAACAAGATAAGGAAAAGAGCCCTGCAATGCACTGGTAAAGAAACTTCCCCTTTCCCTGCCAAAAAATAAAAAATAAAATTGACATTAATAGAAGATCTTCATATGTGGTTAAACATTCGATTGTAAATCAACCTGTTAACTCATCCACCCTCTGTTTCATCCTGTTAACTATGGGATTTTTATAAAATATTAAGCCAGCTGCCTTGCTGGGTATCATGCAGTTCATGCCTCCAGGCTGTTAAAACAGTACAATAATTTGATCATAAAAGGAATTAGAGTTGGTTCAACACGACCAGTTCTTGGTGAACCCATTCTGCCTCCCAACAATCCCAGCTTCCTTTTCTACCACCTCATAAGCTATCTGTTTAATAATTCTATCTGACATGGCACCATTCACTAGTGTCAAATTCACTGGCTGGCAGCATCTACAACTTACCTCCTCCTTTGAAAACATCAAAATCTGTCTATAGTCAGTCTTCAATCACCCCTCCTTCTACTCAACAAACAAACATTTAAAGAATGCCTACCATGTCACTATGTAAGGCATTTGACATATAGGAAAAAAATAAGCAAACCAGGTTGCTGTTCTTCCCAACAACTGTGTTTCAGTCAAGGAAACATCACATGGGAGAGTCAGTGGTATGATTCATCAGGTCTATCTCTGCGGGGAAGAAGAGATCTGAGTTACTGACTTTCATTGCATCTTCCTGGAATTCCCCCTGTCTCACCCTCACCTCCCCTGCCCCACTCATATACACCAAGGAATTCTTCTCTCTTCTCTGACAGTTCTAAGAGAAATAATGAGACAATGGCCAGCAAGTGCTGAACAGGAATGTTTATTGGGACAAATCTCAGAAGATTTTTGCTCTCCACTTTGGAGAACTATTTGCTATAGTTAGCCATAGGTATGCACATGAGTAGTGGATGGTTAAAAAAGGGGGGGGGCAGCATGAATCAAGAATACACTAGAAACTCATACATTAGCCAAAACTTCACCTGCAGCACAAGGAATGACTCAGTATTGACACTACTGGCCTCACCAAACTAGAAAACCAAAGTGTGGGACCAGACTGCTTACCCTTATACTCCTAAAGCAATGCTTGGCACAAAGCAGGTAGCTGTGGGAGATCACTTGCATTCATGGCTCCTTTGCCGTATAACTTTCTGGTTCCTCTTATTAAAGAGGTAGAGTCTGTCTTCCTACCTCTTGATTCTGCATTGAGCTTATGGCTTTATTTGGCTAAGAGAATGTGGCAGAGGTGCTGTGTCCTCATTCAAAGTACTCGGGTCTTACTGTTCCTGCTTATGCTTTTGTGCCTATGGCACCAGCATGGAAACATGCTCAGACTAGTGTGCAAGAGTAAGAAACTGATGGAGGAGACCCACATCCCCGTTGACTTTGCCTAAGCCAGACTCTATCAGCCAAAACCCCATGGACCCCAGACATGGCCGCGAGCCTACCCAAGAGCAGCAGCGCCACCCAGCCTACCCTGACCTGGCTCAAGACACATTAGCAATAAAAACTTGTCTTTTGTTACTTGTTACATGAATTATATCTGCTATACCCCATTCTTTTAGGGGTAGTGCTCATTTAAGAAGGACAAATGTAAGGAGGAAGTTTTTACACTTAGCTCATTAGGATAAAGAAAAAAAAAATATGCTCATACAAGTGTCATATCTTGAGAAGAAGCAGATACCAGATAAAAGGGAAGGGAAAGGTTAAAATGTAGCATCTCTGTATTCCATGTAGCAAACAGCACACAGATTTTAAGCTTCCAAGTTCCAACAGACCTTCAAGTAGAATTTCATCAAACCTGCAGACTTGAGCTCATGTCTATGAACCATGCATAGCTTCCAGCCTTCATATCCACACTGAGACCTGACTCCTTCTTTATTCTACTTTTTTTCCATAGCAAGATCATTCTCCCTGGTAGACAAGTCAGAATTCAAACAATAATCAAGGAACTCTGTTTTCTCTCTCATCTGTTAAAATGTACCCCAAGCACTCCTTCCCCTGTTCATCCATTTTTCCCCCAGCTGGTAGAAAAAGCTCTTTCTAGTTGTCTTTAGTACATTTCTGAAGTTTTGGCTCTTCTCAGCTTTAGATGAAGGGAAACAGGAGCAGAGGCACTAGAGTCAGACCAACTTGGGTTTGTGTCCCAGATGTGCCAAGTAGTAACCACATGACCTTGGGGAAGTTTCCTAACCTCTCAGGACTTCAATGTCCCTTTATCTAAATGGGAGAAATCACCATATCTACATCAGCAGGTTGTTGTGAATACTGAATGGGAAAATATAACTAAACTGCTGAGCAGGGTTCCTGGGGCATAGCAAGTACTCAACACTCAGGTGCCAGCATGAAATTTTAAGTTTAGGTCTACTCTTTTGAGTTGGGTAATAAGCGGGGGTTTTTTGTTTGTCACTTTTCTGCTGTTTATTTGTCATTTTGATATCTACATTTTTCAGAGAGCTCCACACACAAATGAAAGGTTACCTGTCAACATTCTCCTTTTAATCTTTGTTAGAATACTCCATACCAATCCCTAAAGCAGGACATTGCTCAAGACTGGACTTGCCATCACTGGACAATAGAAAATCATACCAACATTAATTTAGCACAACTTAGCCATTAACATAACCAATGGAATTATGAATAATGAGGGAGGATCCTAGGAATTACAGTTATCAATGCCTACCCGCTTCCTTGCCAGCCAGCGGCCATCCACTCACCTCCTAGTCTACTCCCTGGGCTGTTAGCCACTAACAGGAAGTTCCTTCTGGACCAACACTTCCTTCTGGACCACCCAGGTCTGCCAAGTCTCTGCCCAAGGCACTCTAACTCATGTTCTACTTTCCTTCTAACCTGGCCCATGCTCTCAATATCTCCCAGAACATGGGCCTCATTTTAAGCTCCCTTAGGATGTGTCAACCCTGGCCAGGCTATAGTCATTCAATTAAACACCAGTCTAGTTGTTGCTGCAAAGATATTTTGTACATATGTTAACCATCTGCGATCAGTAAAAGGGATTATCCTCAACAATCTGTGTAGACATCATCCAGTCAGGTGAAAGGCCTTCCAAGCAAACCTGAAGTTTCTCAAAGGAAAAAGAAATCCCGCCAATGGGCTACAACATCAGCTACTACGCAAGAGAATGCAATCTGACAGCCTGCCTATAGTTTTCAGATTTGCCAGCCTCCACCGTGTATGTATGCGAAACTACTCACTTCTCAGGTTTGCAGAAGCTGCTGTTCGGATGGCTCTCAGCAAGAGGCGATGTGTTTCCACTGGGTGTCCTGAGCCTGAGACGGCTGCCTTCCCTGGTCCTTCCCTGGGCTTGGCTGCAAAGCCAGAGGATGTACCAGACCCTACTCAGCATCCAGCAAAATTCTCAGAACCAAAGAACCTGAGGACACCTGGGGTTCTAGAAGTCCTCAGAGAATACCTGGGGCTCACTGTGGGCCCTGAGGGCCAGAGCTATCCTTAAGCCTCCAGAACTAAGGTCTCCAACCTGTCAATCATGAGAATCACGTAAGGCACCTGCTAAAGTCACAAGCTTCCTGGTAGTCTGGAATCAGAATCTCTGGAGAATAATAGGAAGGCTTATAAAGCATGTGATGGCTCTCAGAATTAGGCAATCTGGGGGAGCAGGAAGGTTCACTCGTGGCTCCCAAGCCCTCTCCGTTTTCATGAATCCCACCCAGTCTCTTGAACTTCCGAAGTATTAGTGACTGCCTGGAATGAGAGGCCGTGTTTTGCTGAGCTCATGCAAGCCAGTGTCCAGGAGGCCTAAGCTGCTGGACAAAGGTGCCCAGAATTTTAAAGTGATTTAAAGACCATCTGAATTAGAAGTGATGGGGATGGGATGTAGATAACCTATTAAGAAGCGCATATTTCCAAGCCACAAACCAGAAACAGAATCCCTGGAAATAAGGTCCAAGAACCTACATTTTGGGGAAGCTTCCCAAGGACTCCTTCACCCAGTGACATTTAAGAACTCCTTCCTGGATGGTGGTTGATGGAGGGGCCATGAAGGTAAGTTTTGGGGGTCCTAGACATTTAAACGCTCCCCTGAAGATTGGGAACTGCATCAGGAAGAGCCTCCTTATCAAGCCCAGGTACAAACACCATGATCCTGATCCCAGTTCCAAGTCAGAGCTCTTGAGGAAAGCCCTCTCTCTGAAGCCTGCTAGGTGGACATCAGAGCAGCTGTTGGTGATACCTACATCTGTGCCTGCCTTGGGGAAGCTAGGACTGACCTGGGGTAGTGCCAAGGGCTAGAATGAGGATGCTGCACTCAGTAGTGGGCCCCCATAGCGGCAAGGAGGCAGTCTCCTAACTGCTCTTGAACTACTGCATCTCTCTTCTCTCTTTTGTGAAATGGACTGAGTCAAAGCCTAACATTCACCACCCGGTTCTCCTGTGGATTGTGCTTGATGGGACAACCACTACACACCACCTCTTTTACCCCGGACAAAGGCCATGGGCTCCTGACAGGTCCTCCTGACCCCTTCCTTATCTCCTCTAATCCATTCCCCACAAAATTCTGTCTCT
Organism: Spilogale gracilis; assembly: GCA_004023965.1. Classification (NCBI taxonomy): domain Eukaryota; kingdom Metazoa; phylum Chordata; class Mammalia; order Carnivora; family Mephitidae; genus Spilogale; species Spilogale gracilis. Next base: position 13,718 of record PITA01017637.1, on the reverse strand, counting down.
AAAAGGTACATCTGAGCATGTCACTGCCTTGCCTGGAACAGTTAATAATGTCTTCATTGTTCTAAAGATAAAATTCAAAATGCATAGTCCATAAGAACTGTCACCATGGTGCCCACACTTATTTGACAGGCTTATCCTCTCCCCGTCTCCGCCACCATCATTCTGCTCCACCCAGAGTCTTTCTCCCAGTCCCGTAAAAGGGGTGGGCTCTTTCCTTAGGATCTTTGCACATTTTGTTCTGTCTATAGCCCTGGGTTTATTGTAACTCATCCCTGAAACTCACTTAAACTATCAATTCCCTGGCCACTCTCCCTCTCCAATCTAGCTCAGGCCTCATCAGCCTCCCACTTGGTCCCTTGGTAGCATTCATCAAAAGTATAGTGAAACAATTATTTGCCCACTATCTGTCTGCCTCAAGAGACTCTGAGCCACATCACAAGCACAAAAGTCATGTATATCTTGCTCACCATTGTATCTCCAGTGCCTAGCGTGCAGCCTAGCACATAGTAAGTGTTCAATAAATCTTTTTAACAAATGAAGAAAATAGTATCAAGTAGTTAATTAAAAGTTTTAAGAAGATCCTCTTCCCCCGCCTGAATACTTTTAGGGATGATTATGTAGCTGAAACTCTAGAGTACCATGTCCCAATTCAAGCAAACTTCTTGAACTGCCTTTGAAGAGCCCACAAGTTCAAAAGGGCAACATTTGCCAAATGTATGTGATATGTGTGGTTTTGTTTTGGGGTTTTTCTGTTTGCTTGTTTGCTTGCTTGCTTGACAAAGGGATTCTTCACTTTAAAAAAAAAAAGGCATCTTTAAATAGTGCGTTCCCTCTGGTGCCCATAAGCTGTATTAAGAGCTCATTAATTATCTGCCAGGGAGTCTAGAACTAAGAGGCAAGTCATAAGGATGGTTGCCAGGGGAAGAAATGATGATAAATCAGCACTTAAGTGAAAGTGTAAATCGTGGGGGAAGTAGGACCCAATTTAGAGAAGTGTGATTTGTACAGAGTTTATCGGAAACTTTATTATCACAAAACACATATGGAGGAGGTAGAAACACTGTTCACTTGGAACCAGATTTCTGCCTTTGAAAGTTCTATTTTCCCCTCCTTGGTCTTTTCTGTGCAGCTCTCAAAAGTGTCTTTGAGCTGCTGTGCATAGGACTGGAGCATGGCCTGGTCCCTGCCAATGCAGTTCACCCGCTCTCCCATCAAACTCTCTGTCCCCTCAGGGCTGCAGATGTCCTTCCCTACCATGAGTGTAACAGACTTTACAAAGTTCCACTCCGCTTCCAGCCAGGGTAGTTGACAACTTAAAAGAAAAGGGACCTTTCCAAGTATGTCACTGGGAAGGTATGGGGTGCCCCATCAGGAGGTAACATATATGGTGTGGTTAGTGGATGTGAGCACTTGCATTCATGCTTTATCAAAATGTAGAAATAAACAAAGACCACTCGGATGAGAAACAAGCAGAGCTTGCTCTAGCTGGGGAGTCCATCACCATCACTTACGTTTGGCGGAGACTCAGAGGCAGGCAGGGCAACAGAAAAGCTTTCCAGTGGAAACTGGGAAGACTCTGGCTATGCTCTGATTGGAGGCGTTGGCCTGGGACAGTTATGGGTGTGCTAATGAAGCAGGCCATCCTCTGCAATTGGTTAGGAGAGCAGATTTGACTTTCTATGTTTGGCCCTAAGTTGGAAACAGCGGCAAAATCAGGGAGTCATTGATCAAGTCCTAGCTATTTGGGGCCAGCTGCTACATAGGTTGTAATTGGGTTCTATTTCTATATGTAAATCTGGCCATTATCATTGTCCATTTGTATATTCTGCCTCTTCAAGAGCAGGGCCTCTTCAAGTCACACCATCTCACCAGGACGTTCTACGACGAAATGTGCTGGTTCTCTCCCAGGCAAAGATCAGAGCTGCGTTTTTGTCCATGAACCCCTCCAGGGGCCTCGAGGAGTCAGCTGGCTCTGCTGTTCCCCGCTCTCAGGGCTAGGGTCTGTACCCACTAGGGTTGCTGTGTAGGAGAATCATCTCTCCCTCTCTTCCATTTGGCTGCCCCTCAATGCTCTCAAAGCCCTCAGCTTTTCCCTCCGTTGAGCAAGGCTTACTGTCCTTGGATGTTGAGGTATCCAAACCCCCTCTCAACCCCGACATGCTCAGGGCCTTGATGACAGGGCCAGCTCTGAGTTATCACCACAGCCTCAGAGCCCAGCACAGCGCGTGACCTACAGAAACTACAGAAAGGGTATGACACATGTCCCCTGAATAAGTCAGTGAATGCATTGGTTTGATGGCCAGCCACTCATGACAAGGAAAGAAAGGGAAAATAATAAAAACAACAAAAGAGGCGCCTGGGTGGCTCAGTTGGTTAAGCGACTGCCTTCAGCTCAGGTCATGATCCCAGAGACCCGGGATCGAGCCCCACATCGGGCTCCCTGCTCGGCGGGAAGCCTGCTTCTCCTTCTCTCACTCCCCCTGCTTGTGTTCCCTCTCTAGCTGTGTTTCTCTCTGTCAAATAAATAAAATCTTTAAAACACACACACACACACACACACACACACACACACACACACAGCTGATAGTGGAAGGGAAGGGTTTTTTGAAAAATTATGGTCAAATTTGGGAATGGACAAGTTCATAGACAAATCCATTAAGGAAAACCCTACCTTGGCCCCTCTAGGCCTTGGGAAATATATTGTTCCCTACATGATATAAAATAACAACTAAAATGCAACCCAAACATAACAAGTGTGTGATGGAGGAGGCAATCCTTGTGTTAGGGCAGAGCTCCCCTGAGGATTTTGTTAGGGACCCGGCGAGACACTGCTAAGCAAAATTCTGTTTACTCATGTCACAGAGTCTATGTCTTTGTAGTCAAGATTACCTAATTAAGTCAGGTAAGAGTCCCTGTGTTGGCCCATCTCAGCCAAATAATTAAAGGAAAATCAAAGCTTTGGGCCCAAAAATTTGTCAGCACTCCAGCGCTTATCCATTTGTAAATACAGCAACAGCCAGCCTCTCTCCCGTAACAAAACGGAGAAGGGCGTCCTTTCCCCACTCCCCTAGCCAGCCCGTTAACTGCAGGGGTGTCTGTGGACTGTGCCATGATAATCACGACCCTGAGGCCATACAAGATTGCGAAATGCCTTCTGAAGCATCACACAGAGATTAAACTGTCTTGCCTGTAGGTGTAGTGTTCATTTAAATTACAATTCTTTGACAACTGGCATTGGATTACCAGTTCTCAAGGGACAGGAAATTTTATCTAAGGGCTACGTTTTATGAACCAGAATATGCGATTAACACAAACATCCTTTTTCAGGGTCTTTCTAGACGCCTAAGACTCTCTTCTTTTTCTTTTTTAAACAATTTATTGAATATAAAAACCACCATTTGCTTTGCAATGGAACATTACTGTTTTCAAGCATCTCCACGTATTTTCTCCTCTGATACCCATGTATTGGAAATGCAAATGAGGTAGGATGTAGCCATAATGTCAGCACCCCCCTCTTCCACTTTTGCACACAGACTGCTGCTGTTTTGGAGGACCTCCCTGAAGCCACTGGGGACCACTGCGCAAAAGGGTAGAGAACTGGAAGTGTCTGGGAATTTACACTCTCCCTTCCCACCCCTATCCTTAGCCAGTCACTAAGATGCAAGAGTATGAAAGGCCCAGCCCTCTTGCCTCAGAGAGGACTAGGAGGCTTAACCCATACTCCAGACTTTCCTTGCAGGATAGGCTAGAACTTTCCTCTGCAAGACTTTGCCTATGATCATACCCTTGCTCTGTTCCTCCCCTTCCTTCACTGCTCACCATCTTCCTCCCAGGCAGGAGCACCTCCTTAATAAGTCACTTGAATCTACATGTCAGAGGCTATACCTAGAGAGTTTGATCTAAAACTCAGGGATAATTGTCAGTCATCAACAAAATGGACTCAGAGAATTGAGTGACTTGCCCAAGATCACATAATACAGGTCTTTAATCATTCAGCTGGTATTTGTTAAGCACCTACCGCTATACTCAGGTGAGAAACAGTAAAATACACTAATGCCTTCCTCTACTCAAATGCATGGGGTGGTAAGAAAAAAAGCAAGACCCAACATGGTGATTTCAGCTGGCAGTGTTTTCCAACTGAAAGGATCTTGGAATAAATGTATATTCTTTACATGTTTTTAGGTTGATTCTGTCAGGACTCCACTTAAAGGCACCAAAAGAGGAAACGCTTTTAGAGAGCACAACACAGCAGGGGAGCTGTCTGAAGTCTAACCAGTTAGTTTCCCTGCCCATCAAGGTCCCAAGTCCAAGCAACTTCTGGGGAAAGAAATGCATGAAGATGAGTGAAGGAGTCGGAGGGGACTTAATGGGACCCATACTGGAGAACTAGAGAGGAAGGAAAGGGATGGGCCAGGGACAGTCTCACCCTGGGGCAGAGAATTCCTGCATTTGGCTACCATCACTTTTGATGTACCCTAGGGTAAATTCCCTGGGCCCCTCAGATGCCAGCCTCCTGGGGAAAATGGGAGGCCAACCTCCTCATGTCACCCACCCAAGACCCAGCAGTGACCCTGAGGCCCCAGGGACCCCATGGCCCAGAGTCTGAACCTGTGTTCCTGAGCCTGGCTCAGTTCTGTGAGACTCTGAGAGGGGAGGTCACTCACCCAAGTTCACACAGCCCAGTAAGAAGCAGAGTGAAGGTGTGAGATGGGCATGCCCCACTCCAAAGCTCACACTCACAGAATAACTAATGAGAAAAAGGCAAAGAGCACAATGTTCTCATGAGCAATCAGCTCTCCCAGCAGAATAAACCACACTGATAAGGTAGGCTGGGTGGATGCCTAAACATAAAGGGAAATGAAATTCTTGCTCAAAAATGAAAAAGCAGAATTAAGTTTTATATCACAAAGAAATAGCATGGAAAGAAGAGGAAAGCCCAAAAATGAGATGAAGCATAAAACAACATATATGTTCTAGAACTCTAAAGAAGTGTCTGCTAGGGAGGAAAAGCTAATGACAGCAGAGGCTGGAAGTCGTTAGTGTGTGTCTACCTTTATCTCCATGCCTTTACCACAATCCCTCCATAGCTCCCACTATAAGAAGATACAAGGTAGACTTTGAAAAGGCATGGCACGCTTAAGTTTGTAGTTTCCTAGTACACACCAAATCATTGCTTGGGTCAGCCTTTTCCTAAGAACTACAGAAGCAAAAATAGATGAACGAGTATTTTTTTTCCTATATACAAATAAGGGAAAATAGGAGACTGCTGGAAATTGTGATGAAGCCAGTAAACCTCGTCCACCTGAGGCTATGTTTGATTAATCTAGCTTGAGGATAAACCCTAGAAGAACACAAGGCAAAGGAAAGCAAGCAGTCCTGAACATATCTGAAAAACGACATCACGAAGTGGGGGCCGAAGCTAAAGAAAATTCCTCTCTGCAGAGACCCAACCAGGATCTAACTGTTTTTCAAGCACAGAAGGTAGGAGTCAGAAGATGTCTTATGGGAGAGAACCTTGTCGGGATCACAGGGGCTCTCTTTTTTAATGTCTCCTACTCCCTAGAAATCTCCGTCCTCAGATCCAGGCAGGGATATCTGGAATTCTTACATGGCTCCCTTCTGGGACTTGAAGGTCTACTTAAAATGCAAAGAGAGCCTGGGAGGAACATAAAACTCCATTACCTTGAAGCAGGGTCATTGAAATCTTTCCTGTGTACATGTGTCCTCACTAATGTGACCTTGGGCATTTCTTGCTTATAAAAAATATGGTGATGGGGCGCCTGAGTGGCTCAGTTGGTTAAGCGACTGCCTTTGGTTCAGGTCATGGTCCCGGAGACCCGGGATCGAGTCCCACATCAGTCTCCCTGCTCGGCGGGAAGCCTGCTTCTCCCTCTCTCCCTCCCCCTGCTTGTGTTCCCTCTCTGGCTGTGTTTCTCTCTGTCAAATAAATAAAATCTTTAAAAAAAAAATATGGTGATGGTAGAGCTCTCTTCTGCAAGACTTCTCATGAAAACTCCAAGAAAACATGGAAGCACCTGGCACACAGATGCTTAATAACACTAACTTCTCTCTCCTGGAATAGAAAAAGAAAAGTAAAAGGCAAATGAAAATACTAAGAGTTTTGTAAAAACAAGTCATATATATATCCCTGGGGATTTGACTGTTTTGGCAAAAATGTTCTTAGGGATTGAGAATGTTAAAATTATCCACTGATCATTGTTATTCAGATTAATGTTTACATGACGATACATGTAACTCTTAGGGAATGTGTAGATGAGGTCAAATTCAAAAGAGAAGATGAGAATTGGATGCACTCCGAGCCCACAGTCTAGAGAGATGCTTATAGCACAGGAAGTAGGGACTAGAGCCCTCCTACTCTTATTGACAATAGATCTTATACTTCAGTCCAATCAGAATCCTCTGGGGGAACTGTTAAAAAGCACATTATTGATCCCCAACTTGGGCTTTCTGATTTGATCTGGCAGAGAACCCAAGAATTTGCTTTTCTCATGAGTTCCCAGCTGTTGATAATACTGCTTGTCCAGAGACCACGCTTTGAGAACCAATGCCCTATACCTTCATTTGCCTTTTGAGAGACTCTCAGTTTAGAGGTAACTCTGAACTTGAGCGACTGATTCCCCTCTTGGTATCCCTCCAATGCCAACTGGATTGAGACATTTGCTAGATGACCCTTAAGAACCCTACCTGCTCTGACACTCTGTGGCTTTTCCAAGTCTAACCAGTTCAGTGCATTTACTGTCTAGTTCTGGGCTGGGAATGGGGGGAGACCAAGCATACAAAAGTGACTGAAAGACAAGGAGAATCTCCAGAATATAGAACAGCAAATATTGCATTTATTTTCCCATTGCTCTAATTTCCTAATTTTCTTCCATACTCTAAAGTACTCTCCTGGACACCTGGGTGGCTCAGTCATTAATCACCTGCCTTCACCTTGGGTCATGGTCCCAGGGTCCTGGGATCAAGCCCCAGAGTCAGGCTCTCTGCTTGGCCAGAAGGCTGCTTCTCCCTCTCCAACTCCCCCTGCTTGTGTTCCCTCTCTCACTGTTCACTCTCTCTGTCAAATAAATAAACAAAATCTTTTTAAAAATAAAATAAAATAAAGTACTCTCCTGACTTCAGTTGTTTGCCCTGGACTCCTAATCTTGAGAGATATTTTAAAAGACAGGAAAGGAAAAGGAAAGGAAAGGCAGAAGGGGGGGAAGGAGGGAAGGAAGAAGGGAGGGAGGTAGAGAGACAGACAAAGAAAGAAAAAGAAAAAAAGAAAGGAAGGAAAGTTGGAAGGAAAGAAGGAAGGAAGGAAGGAAGGAGGAAGGGAGGGAGGGGGAGAAAGGGATGGAGGGAAGGAAGGAGTGAGGGAAGGAGTAAGGAGAAGAGGGAAAGGGAGGGGACAGGGAAAGAAGTAGAATGAACAAGCTCTTTGTCCAAGTAAAGTTTTCCTTAAAGTCCTCCCTGGAAGGATGCTCAGCCCCTCCGCCTGTGCGTCTGTGACTCAACAGTGACACCTGGTGGCCATCAAGGTGAGTCCCCAGATGCTGGTAACACCCACACATGCTCCTGAGGACTGCGGTACATAAAGGGGAAGCCTAAATTCGCATAAATAAACCCATTTCTCAATCATCTATAGCTTACCCATACCACCTGTGAGGAAATTATTCTCTTGGTTGAATGCCAAAAACATTAAAGCCTCTGCCTCCTACTGTAAATCTCTATCCACTGAACCATTTGAAAGGATACAGTCCTTGGAAGGCTGATAAGGCCCACTGTGGCTGATGCATCTTAACTAACATTCATATTCAAACCACTTGGTTAAAAGAACGCATCAAAGCATTTGGCAGGGAAAAAAACGCAGCCTAACTTTGCTTCCAACGATTTGATCTAAGCAAATAAATAAGTTATTTTCATTTCTAGTTTAACATAACAAGAATATTTTTACATGATAATTTGCTTTCAAAAATTCTAGCTGTGAAGTTTAATAACAGCACATGAAGCTGCCCGTCATTTCATATTTATGTTCCAATCGCGGTTCTGACAGTTCCCATGGGCTCTGGGACCTCTCAGCTAGTGATATTCCCGGCCATGTTTTCATAATAACAGGTAGAAAACCGCGCCCATGAGTCCAGAAAAAAATAAAGTACCTATAACAGGGCTTTGGGTGTGGAAGTGGCTCACCTTTTCCCCCTTCTCGCTACAGCGCAAGTTTTCAGTTTAGAGAAATAGTCCACCAAACCCTCCTTTTCAATCTCTAAGCTTAATATTTACCGTCCCCGGTGCCTTTTCAAAAGCAAACGGTGTCAAGAAAATCCCTTCTCTCACAAGGATTGGTTAATGGCAATAACAGCTGGTATTAATTGAGTACTTACTCCATGCCGGGCCCTGTGCCCAGAAAACTACAGGCAAATGACTAAGTCTCCCCAGCACCACCAGGCAGGCCGAGCAATTCATATCCCATCTCACCCATGAGAAAACCAATGTTTTCTCCTCCTGCCCTGCTTTCCCCAGCACTGCCATGCCTACCGAAGCCCCTTCCAAGCGACAGCAATGCCTCTTGCCAGTGGGATGTCACCTTGCCCTAGCACTGCCCCTCCGTGGACTGCCCTTGCTTTGAGTAGCATGAATGTAAGCATCTTAAAAGGCAGGGCTCATAGCTGACTTGGGTCTGGAGTGATCGCCCTACCTGCCAGTGAACATCGCAAGCAGTCAGCAGCCAGCATGCTTTTGCTGAATGAACAAAGAATAAATGGACCTTGAGAAATGCAGTGCCGCTCTGCAAGAAACCTCCTGAGTCAGGGGAGGGATCTAATCCCACTGGAGGGAGGGAACAGTAGGAGAGGCTGCAGAGGTGGGGCACAGAGGGGATACCTAAGGAATCCCCAGGAGAGGGGCTCTGTATCCAGGGGTGTTGCTAGAAACTGGTGCATTTTTACCACTGAATATGACAACTGGAAATCAGTCAAGAACTATAGCATGGAGCTGAAACAGAGAGGGCCTCTGCAAATTTCCCTCTTTGTACCCCTGTTGTGGGATGCTGAGGTGATGCATAGCGCCCCCACTTTACACTAGTACAGAATTTACCAACCCTTACTGTCTGTCCCTCATTAGACTAGGAGCTCCCTGGAGCCCATGCTGTTGACTCGCCTCCCTGCTGTGCTGTGAACACCTTTGCACAGTGTCTGACTAGAAAGACTCGGGAAATACTCTTAAATCATTCAAAAATTAGTTCAGCAGCATCTACAAAGCAGTAATAAGGAAGAATTTTGTGGCAAAGCCAGAGCATTAGCCAGAGCTCCTTATCCTTTTACTGAAAGGGTGATGCATGTGTGTTCATATTTTGTAGATGCTAATTGTTGACAACATGATTCGGTGGCTCAACAAATTGGAACTGACACCGTCAACCTGCTCAATCTATTTACGATCTTTCATCATCAGCGCAAAGGACTTTGTTAACTGAGCCGAGCCAGCTTCCCCTGTGAGGCCAGCATCTTGTTTCCTGTTAGTGATGAGCATTACAAGTAAACAGATTGGCTTAGCATGTTAAATTGCATCCAACAGCCCAGCAAAAATCATGAGCTAATGTAGGAAAATAAAAGTTAAGCAAGGGAAGACTTAAGTCAAAGCACATTTACTGAGCAGAAGTTTTACTAATTAGTTTCTCTGCCCTTAGACTTACTGCTTCCCACCCTTCAGGATCCAGGGTGATCTATTCTAAAATTCCAATCAGCTCATCACCTCCCTGTTTCAAGTTCTTTAGTAGTGTCTACATTCTCTCCTTACCATGTCATCCCGAGAGCTGGGCCTTGCCTACTTCTATTGCCCAAAACTGCTCCCTTTTCCTTACTCCACAGTATGCCCCCACACACACCAACTACATTCCAAGAGCATCACGGTACCCATGAATTACCACAGAATCTCTTCCAACAGGACCTTTGCACATGCTGGCACCCTCTTCCCCTCCTTCTGGAATGTTCTCTGCCCTTTCACCTACCTAATTCCATCAAGATTCAGCTCAACTCTGTTACTACATTCAGGGAGCCTTCCCTGATGTAGTAGGTTGAAAGATGGCCCCTCCAAAGGATAGGTTCACATCCTAAATTCCCAAAAACTGTAAATGTGACCTTATTTGGAAAACCGGTCTTGCAGATATAGTTAAGTTAAAGATCTTGAGATGACATCTTTCTGGATTTTCTGATGACATCTTTCTGGATTTTCTAAATCCAATCAATGACAAGTGTCCTCAAAGACAGATAGAGGAGAGATACAAGGAGGAGGAGAAGGGTCAGTGTGAAGACAGAGGCAGAAATTATAGTGATTCAACCATAAGCCAAGAAATGTCTAGAGTCACCAGAAGCTGGAAGCAGCAAGAAAAGATCCTTCCCCAGAGCTGTCAGAGGGGGTATAATCCTGCCTGCACCCCGTTTTCACAATTCTGGCCTCCGCAACTGTGAGATAATAAATTCTGTTGCTTGAAGCCCTAGTTTGTGGAAATTGGTTGTGGCAACCCCAAGAAACTAATACACCTGACCTCCCTTCAAGTGCTCCCTACTCTGCATTACTCCTAACCCTAGGCACACTCTTATCTTTTCCTTTTTCATGTGGTTTTGCAATTGCTATATGACTTTGTTGCCTTCCTAAGCCCCCCAAAGGTAGGGATGTTATCTTCTATGACTTTCTGCCAGGTTCCAGCATCTCCTGAAGGGAATACAGGACTATTAGCAGGGTAAGGACAAAATAACAAAGAGTCAGACTTGCTCTTTATAATCCTTAAATCTCCCACCAATGTCTTCTGAGGACAAGCTTATCAGTCCCTCTCTTGCCGCCTTGCTCAAAGTTTCTCTGGGCCCTCAACTAATTCTTCCATTTCTTTGTCAGCAAAGCCATCACCACTCACTTAGCTGGCTACCCGAATCATGTATCTCCCTTCTTTTGTCAAAGGGTGGCAAGCCCTTAAAATCATTCATAAATAATTCCCATGGATTTCAAGCCTGCATTCACTGTTACTGGCTTGAGTGTGTGTATTGCCTATAGCCCGCCTTCACTGAGTAGAATGGCAGACTAACTATGGCATTTAAATGACTTTTCTTTTTTTTCATTGCACACCATTATAAAGGCATACACAATGACCCTAGATGAAATATTAAATGAACAAATGGAAGAATGATGAATTCACATTTATCCTGATTCTTTGCTAAGTACCATGAAGGAAATGTAAGTAAAAAATGCTTAGGCCTTGATGGCAAAGAGTTTATAGTCTAGGCGCACCTAAGAGTAATTACTAACATTTGCTGCCTCCCCCCTCCATCTTCTTTTGTTTTGCTTTATTTTGTTTTGTTTCTTCAATAAAATGCAATTATCTCAATATGCGCCAGGAATTTTTCAAAGGAAACTAGGTTTCACTTTAACTTTATTTTTTAAATAAACATGTATCAATGATAGACCATGAGGTCCCTGTTTACAAGTAAGCTGGCAGGTGGGGGTAATAAGTCAAAGAAACAACCAGGACACTGCAGGTGGGAATGCAAAATGGGGGAGCCACTGTGGAAAACAGTGTGGCAAGTCCTCAAAATATTAAACAGTTACAATATGGCCCAGCAATTCCAATTCTAGGTATCTACCAAAAGGAGCTAGAAACAAGAAGTTCAAACAAGTACTTTCACACAAAGATTCATAGCAGCATTACTCACAACAGCAAAAAGGCAGAAACAACCCAAATGCCCATCAACTGATGAATAAACAGCATGTGACAAATCCATAAATGGAATAATATTGAGCAGTAAAGAGGAATGAAGAATGGACACTTGCTACAAAATGGACGACACTTGAAAACATCATGCTAACTGACGAAGCCTGTATCGCCCACTCCTCTTCATCCTGAGAAAGTCCACATACAATGATTCCATTTATGTGAACTTTCCAAAATAGGCAAATCCATTGAGTCAGAAAGTAGGTTAATGGATGCCATGCACGGGGTGGGGGATGGGTGAGGGGGCATGGGGTGTCAGTCGGTTTGGGTTGCTACAACAAAATACCACAGCCTGGGTGGCATAAATAAGAGACATTGGTTTCTCACAGTTCTAGAGGCTGGAGGTCCAAGATCAAGGAACCAGCAGGGTTGAGCTCTTAGTGAGAACCCTCTTCCTGGTTATGTCCTCACATGACCTTCCGTGTATACCAACAGAGACAGAATGTAAGTTCTAGTATCTTTCTCTTCTTATAGGGACACTAATCCCATCATGGCAGCTCCACCCTCAAGACCTCATCTGAACCTAATAACCTCTCAAAGGCCTCATCTCCAAATACCAGAACATTGGGAATTAAGGTTTCAACATATGAATATGGGCGAAATACATTCAGTCCATAATATGGAGAGTGACTGCTAATGGTTACAGGGCTTCTTTTTGGAGTGACAGAAATGTTCTAAAATTGATCATGGTGATAAGATGTAAAACCCTGTGAATATACTAAAAGCCATTAGGGTTTTTTATTTGAGTATAGTTGACACACGGTGTTACCTAGCTTTCGGTGTACAACATAGTAATTCAACAAGTTTAAACATGCTATGCTTACCAGTGTAACTACAACCACACAACACTATTACACTGTCATTGACTATATTCCCTATTCTATGCCTTTTATTCCTGTGACTTATTCAGCCCATAACTGGAAGTCTGTATCTCCCATTCCCCTTCACCTTGAGAAAGAAATACAAAGCAGAAGGTATCACAGTCCACATCTCAAGGTATACTACAAACTAAAGTAATCAAATAAAGTATGAAGTGTATGCTTTGAGTGAACTGTATATCATGTACTGTATATGTCAATAAAGCTGTTACAAAAGCAAAAGAAGGAAGAAAGGAAGTAAAGGAGGGAGGGAAGAAAGGCAAGAGGGAGAGAGGGAAGGGAGGGAGGAATGAAGGGAGGAAGGAAAGAAGGATAGAAACAATGAATGAAGGCACCTGGGTGGCTCAGTTGGTTAAGCGACTGCCTTCGGCTCAGGTCATGATCCTGGAGACCTGAGATCGAGTCCCACATCGGGCTCCCTGCTCGGCGGGAAGCCTGCTTCTCCCTCTCATTCCCCCTGCTTGTGTTCCCTCTCTGGCTGTGTTTCTCTCTGTCAAATAAATAAAATCTTTAAAAAAAAAAAAAAAGAAAGAAAGAAAGAAACAATGAATGAAGGGATTGCAACCCCAAAAAGATCAGGAAATAACATATCAAAGAGAAAGATGCGATAGTCAAACTCTGTGTCAACAAAACCATTGTAGGAGAAATCTGTATATAAAATCCAGAATCACAGGAGTTCTAATCTTCTTAAAAGGTAATATGTGTTTATTATGTGGCAGCACTATCTGGCTGGAACACTCAGCAAAATGATACAATATCATTTATATCACTTAAGCCTCCAGGATCCTATGTAATAGATAATACAATTTCTAACTGCAGACTAAAAAAAGAAACAAAAACAAACAAACAAAAACAAAATTGAGGCACAGAGAAAAACTAAGGACACAGATTTGTCCATGATCACTACCTGGTTAATAGTAGAAGCCAAGTCTGATTCCAAAGCCCAGTGCTCAGTTGGGTAAACAAGATGCATACATATAGGAGGGTGAAGAGCACGATCTGAGGACCAAGAGCATAGCCAGAAGAGTCAATATCCTCAAAGCCCGCTAAAGGGAAAGAGCTTCTGCAGAGAATAAACTGCA
>PITA01017636.1:0-42635 GCA_004023965.1 Spilogale gracilis | reverse complement strand
GGCGCCCCTCCCTTCACTCTTAAGTGACAGCAAATCCAACTTCAGTGTCCTGGTTAACACCTGTGGTGGCTCCAAACCCTTCAGCTTGATGAGACCCTTTGCAGTGTACCCGGTTTACTGTGACAGAGTGATCATGTTTCTCCCCTTTTTAGAAATATCCTTTGGTGTTTGCCTTGTAAATGCCTCCTCCTCCTTCAGGATCCAGTTTAAAAGTCATTTCCTGTTTTTCACTTTCCCTGACACTCCTGAGCAGAACTGAATTTTCACTTCTGTTGTCACAACATTGTAATCGTCTCATTACCATGGCTCTGACGCAGCCTCCCCAGCACTGAGTTCCTCCCATCCAGAGCCCTGTCGCCTTCATCTCTAGTCCGTATTCCCTCAGGCAAAACCAGGATCTGGTGTAAACTACACCCTGAACAAATATGTAGGGAATGGAATTATTAGGACTTTTTTGTTTTAAGAACTTCAGAAGCCTAGGACGTAGCTGGGCAGCTACTTCACCTTCGGGGAAGCATGTTCTTACAGGAGCCCAGCGTCTTGCACTTGAGGAACTCACCACAGAGGAGGCACTGGGCAGGGTAAAGGGGTGGCTCTGACGGCCACGCTGACGAAAAGCCGCGTCTCTGTGACCTACTCGGGTCCTGGTTGGGGGGGCTGGGGGAAGTATGACCGACCTCGTGAGGATGGCAACACAGACTGACAGACTAACCTAAAGTAGTAACGGGTCCCAATGGACTGCCAGACGGGCCAAAAGCAGGAAGAAATGATGGCAAGCCTCGTCATCCTCGAAGAGGAGTAAAGAGAGCGAACTAATTGCTGCAAGACGCCAAGCACGCGGTTCAGCCTCTCCTCACGCAGGGGAGGACGGGAAAAGGGCAGGAGGACAGCAAGTCTCGCCGGGTGCGCGTGCGCAACAGCCTGTTTTCACCGCCCGCCACACGCAGCTCCGCCCCCACACCCATCGCCGAATGCGCGCGCGCGCGCGGCAACCCCATTCTCCGCCTTTCACGTGGCCCCTCCCTCTCACCCTAGGCCGGCGCGAGCCTCCCAGGCGGTACACGTGCGCGCATCGGAGCCGGCCCTGCAAGTCACGTGACCCCCGACTCCGCGTTTTAGCCACTACAGCCTTCTCAGCTCCTACTGCCAGAATCCGGCGTTATGGCTGCCCGCGTTCCCCGCGCAGCTTCTCTCTCCCCACTGTTTCCCCTTCTCGTGTTCCTCTTGCTCCTCTCCGCTCCGCATGGCGGCAGCGGCCTGCACACCAAGGGCGCCCTTCCCCTGGATACAGTCACTTTTTACAAGGTAACGGGAGTGGGGGAATCGCGCGCAGATGCAGCCTGAGCGCCCAGGGGAGCGCACTCGTGGGGAAGGAGGCAGGGCTGGCAGAAGATGGTCTGTAGCGACGATCCCAGGGCTTCCCACCATCCTAAAAGGCCGGTGGACTCTGGGCCGGGGCCATACCGTGACCACGGGGCACATATGAGCCAGGGTCCCCGCGCACCCTTGCCTTTACAGTATTTGTACTTCCTCTTTTGCAAAAGAGGTGCAGAGACGCAGTCTACGGAACCAGCTGCCCCTTCCCCGCACCTAGGGGGGTAGGGGCGGTGCCGGGCGAGATCCAATCCTCGAGTACCAAGTGGGAGGCCTGGAGGGCGGTGCGAGGCGAACGCCTCCTCGCTCCCGGCTGTGGTGGGGCGGGGTTGGTGAGGGAGGTGGTTGGAAACCCTGCGTGTTAAACTGGCGTTTCTGCGCCCCTCCTCCCTTGTTGTGGCGTGCACCCTGCTTTGCAATATGCAAACAATGTCCAGAGATTCTGTGTCTTCCTGAAATGTGCAAGCGTTAAGAATAAGGGAACTCTCTAGGGAGTATCTTGGGCCTGGGAACAAAGTGAATAAACTCGGGTCAAGAAGTGGAAGGATTCGTTTGGGTAAATGGACAAATGCAGTCCCACCTCCCTCCTCTGGCATCTGTCTTCACCTGTCTTCACACACTGGCAGCTTTCAGCTTCGCCTACGAGATGGGCAAACTAAGCATTGAGAGAGAAGCCATTCGTTCTATTTTTTTAATTTATACCCATTGCTGGGAAGTGAAACCAAAACGTGGAGTTCTAAATCTGTCTAAAGCGGTTGAACTCTTTCTATTCTCAAAAGGTTTTCTTGTCCTGGATTTGGCATCTGTGGCTTATTCAAATATTTAAAAGTGTGGGTATGGCTGGTTGGTTGTGCCTACACCCCACAGCACCCTGTGCTTTTAGGGTCTTTATTGGGAAAATGACACCCCACCCCCCAAAAGCGGGAATAGGTTAACATCACAGACCAAGCATGACTTAGAGGGAAATTTTACACTGTAAAGTTAATAGTATTTCCTGTTGAGTTGGTGCCTCTCTGTTTTTATTGCTGTCACCCTGGTCTCCATGGTCATTACATTAATCTTGCAGGTCTCACTGCTCAGCCTTTCTTCTCCTCCCCTGACCATTCCTCCTTTTGTTCCTTTAGCTCCAGTCATACATGCGTTCTATCCTTCAAATATTCCTAGCTCATCACTCACATGGACCCTTTGCACTGGCAGTTCCTTTGTCTAGAACATTCTTTGCCCAATCTTTGAAAGGCTAGTTGCTCCTCATCATTCGGGCTTAGGTTAAATATTACTTACCTTCTCAGAGCCCTTCCTTGACTTCCTCTTCCCCCTGTCAACAGAACCATTCATATTAGTTGGATTTCTCTGTGGAACATTTCATCAATGATTTTTTTCCCCTTGTCTATTTTATCATCTCCCACACTAAAATATGAAGAACTGCCTTGTCTATTTTGTTCACTGATCATCTGCACGACCTAGCAGGTTACCTGTTACATAGAAGATACCCAGTAATAATATGTTGAATGAATGAACAAATGTCTTCTCCATTCCCTTTCTAGATCTTCCATCACACTAAACAGAAGGGGTATCTTACCCTGGTAATACATCCAGGGGCCTTGTTCTGTGCTCTGTCTTTCAGCAATTTCCAGTGTCTTTTTTTGTTTCTTGCCTTTCACCATCAGTAGAAATAAGAGACCCTGCCTGCTTTTTTTTTTTTACTACTGTGTTCACTTAGAGCAGTGTCTTGCACTTGATAGGCCTTCAGTACCTTTTTATTCAATGAATGAATGAATGATGAACTCATCTTCATCTTGAAGCAAATTGCCTAAATGTAGGATAGGTGGAGTCGACTCCTTAAGGATGAAGAAAGGAGACAGATTTCTAAAGCAATTAAGAGTTAATGAAAAGAAAAAAATCCACTGTGCAGATGTGTACCGTTCCAAACCATTTTGCTGATGGCTTAAAATGGCAGACTAAAAGATGGAGGCCTTTCAGTTCTGTCTCAGTGTTAGACCACCATATAATTATTAATCATCCCATAATACAAATGTAAGCTCCTTGAAGATAGGAATCCTGTGTTGTGCTTTTTCCCCAGACACATGTAGCATCTGCTACCATAGCCTACCCTAGGTGTATTCGTCTACCAGATATTTTCAGAGCATCTGTTATATGCTAGGCACTCTTGGGCAATAGGGATAGAGCAGGCAACAAGTCAGATGAGGTCCTTGGACTCATAGTGTACGTTCTAATGAAGAGGACAGACAACAAATATGCAGAGAAGAATTTTAGTGAGTGATGGATGCTGTGAAGAAAGCACAGCAGGGTGATGTGATAGAAGAGGGTGAAATAAAGCAGTGCTAGGATGGCATGAGTGCAGGAGGCTGCTGAACTGAGCTTTGCATGATAGACATCTGTGGAAGGAGTTGGGGAAAGTGTATTCCAGATAGCAGGGACAGCAAATGAAAAGGCCCTAAGCGGAAATGAGTTTGTTGAACTGAAATAAGGACAGTCAGGCCAGAGGGATGTGATCTGATTTATATTTTAAGTCTTACCTGTGGGGCGCCTGGGTGGTTCAGCTGGTTAAGCTTCTGCCTTGGGCTCAGGTCATGAATCCAGCCCCTCATCAGACTCCCTGCTCAGCAGGGAGCCAGCTTCTCCCTCGCCACCCCCCCACTTGTGCTCTCCCTCTCTCTCAAATAAATAAATCTTTATTTTAAAGATAGATTTGAGAGAGAGAGAAAGCATAAGCAAGGGGAAGCCGAAGAGGGAGAAGCAGGCTTCCTGCTGAGTAGGTTCCTGATTTGGGACTTAGTCCCAGCTTGGGATCATGACTTGAGTTGAAGGCAGATGCTTAATTGACTGTGCTACCCAGGCCACCCCAATAAATAAAATAGTAAGGAAAAAAAAAAAAAAGCCTTACCTGCTTTTAGGGCCCCAGAGCTCAGATTTTGGGAGTCAGTGATCACTTAAAAGATTGTCTGTTCTGATAGCTTCTTCTCCTTTCCTTATGTCCCTAGGCAGTGTTAAAATATTTTTTAAAAGCTAAAACCAAATAGACATCAATACATAGGGAGGAAGAAAGACTAACAAAAACTGGAATGATGTCAGCCTGACATAATTATGACAGTGATTGCCTATGATGAAAAATTGGCCAGATGTGATCACTTTGATTAGAAAAGCAAAAAGTTACAGGAGGAGGGGAGGGCAGTTTGTTAGACTAAAGCTGTGCCTTCGGAGAAATCATCAAAACAAAGATCTTGGGGATTCCTCTAAAATGTAGAATTACTATATAAGCCAGCATTTCCACTCCTAGGTATATACCCCCAAAAAATGAAAACAGGCATTCAAACAAACATTTGTATACAAATAAATAGCCAGAAGGTGGGAACAGCCCATATGTCCATCACCCGATGAATAAGTAAATAAAATGTGGCACATCCATACAGTGGAATATTATTTGCCTACAAAAAGGAATGAAATACTGAGACATGCTGCAGCATGGGTGAATCCTGAAAGTGTGATGCTGAGTGAAAGAAGCCAGGTACCACAGGCTACATATTGTAGGATTCCATCAGAGTAGACATCATAGAGACAAAAAAGCAGCTAAGTAGTTGCCAGGGGCTGGCAAGGGAAGGAGGAATGGGAAGTGACTGCTTAAAATTATATGCGTATGTGATTACTTTTCAGGGTATAAAAGTGTTCTGCAATCGGTATTAGTGATCGTTGCACATTATTATTAATGGGCTAAATTTCATTCTATTGTACTCTTTACTATTGTACTATTGTATTAATGGGCTAAATTTCACTCTATTGTACTCTATTGTACACTTTAAAATGACTAAAATGGTGAATGTTGTGTGGTGAAAATTTTACTACTATTGAAATAAAGGTCTTGACCCAGACAGTTTAGCACCTGGAGATCTAGCCAAAGGAAGGGGACATTGTCCTAAGGCTGCCTCTCAGCAACTTCCTGTGAACCCTGAAACTGCAGAGTTCAGCCTCTTGGCTCCCTAGCCAGAGCAGCTCCATGGGTGCCAACCTCTTTACAAAGAAGTTGGTTGGTTGGTTGGTTGTTTTTTGTCAGATTTCTGGTTCATTGTTTAATGAGAAAGGCCCTCTGGGGTGATGGGCATGCCATAGAGCCAACGTAGTGTTTTCTAAGGGTTCCCTTAATTCTAGCAAAAAGGCCACTGGAAGAGAAGACCTTAATACATCTGCAGCTTTGTTTATTCTATGCAGGGCTGTATATGTCTTGATTATTGTGAACCAGTACCTAATGGAGTACCCAACACCAGGAAGTTGTTAAATGATTCAGTGGGTGAATGAATGAATAAATATTAGTGTGTGAGCACTTACTCCCTTGCAGGCATGGTTTCCACTCTGTTCTTAAACAAGGGTCCCTTGCGAAAGGGAATTAGCCCCAAAGGTTCCTGGAATCCTGGACTTGCTCAGCTCTCTGTGCCCTCAGGTCATTCCCAAAAGCAAGTTCGTCTTGGTGAAGTTCGACACCCAGTACCCCTACGGTGAGAAACAGGATGAGTTCAAGCGCCTAGCTGAAAACTCGGCCTCCAGCGATGATCTTTTGGTGGCAGAGGTGGGGATCTCAGGTATGGACAAGTTCAACACAACTGTGGAGGGCTGAAGGGGAGGAAGCTAGGAATTACTTCCCTGCTTGTAGGAGGAATACCCAACACTGTTCTGTCTAAGCCACGCAGGAGTGTAAGTGAAGTGATGGCCTCGAGAATCCGGTACTTGTCACAGCTTAGCTTGAACAGATTCTGATCCCGCAGAACCTCAGTTCAGCCTTGCAGGTGCCCAAGGGAAAGGGATTGCCCATCCTCCACCCTCCACCCCACAGTGACATTAAACTCACTATGAGAATCTGGAGCTCTCCCTGCAGGGGCCTGTGGTCAGAGGAGGAGGTATCATGCTTCCTAGGGTCTCCATAGTCAGCTCTCCATCTTCTTTTCAGCTGTTTTTTACCCAAACAATTGGATTTTGGCCTTAACTCTAATCCATCAGAGCTACCACTAAATCAAGGCCAGCTCTCAGCCACTGTAATCATAATAGTTGCCGACACGTGGTGGTTCAGAGTCTGTAAAGGTGTGCACAGACAGTGCACTTTGCATCTTCCCTTGGACACTGCCTAAAACAAAGCACATTTTCTCCATTTTTATACCTGAGGAAAACTGAAGCTCAAGGAATTAAGTGGCTCATCCAGAACTCCACCTAAGTGTTTATTCCCAAGTGCAGTGGGTTCTTCCCTCTCTCTGCTTCCTTCCAGCAGGGATGCCCCAGTTCCCTAGCTAGCTTGAGAGTCTGATCCTGGGTAGAGATAGTTCCCACACTTTTCCAGGGCAGTCAGTCATCTGGTTCAGCTGCAAATCCACTCCCTTGGGGCTTTTAGAAAAAGAAGAAAAGCAGCTGACATTGATCAAACATTCACCGTGTGCCAGGCCACTGTGCCCAGTGTTATCTATGTATCCTATCCTTGTGACAGCTCTAGGAAGAAAGTACTATGACCCCTGTACTTCATGCTTAGAGTACCTTGCTCAAGACTGTAGTTTAAAGTGACGGAATGAGGATTGGAACCCCACACTTCCTATACTACTGCCCCATAAGAGGTGGCCTTCGCCCTTTCTTTTTGGCAACGTATAAGAAACCCGTTGTCACAGCATCAGTCCTTGGAACTGCTGCTATTTGTTAGGAAGTACGTAGCAAATACCGTATATTGCACTGCTCTCCAGGTTCAGTGCACTTTTGTCTTCATTGAGTCCTCGTAGCACCTCGCATGTAGTAGAGACACTGCCTGTTACCTACTTCAGGTTCCCTTTGCTCACTAAGCCCCACCCAGAATGGCCCTTGCAAGCCTTCAATGCACCCAACTTATTCCTGCCTCAGAGCTTTGGTACTTCCGGTCCTTCCGGCCTGAGACATTCTTCCCAGATTATCACATGTCTGCCTCCTGGAAACTCTGGTTCTTCAGCTCATATCGTCTCCACAGAAAGGCCTTCCATGACCACCCAAAGTAGGCTTTCTTACGCACTGTCACATAACCTCATTTTATTTTTATCTTTTTGGTACTAATCAGGTTTATCATCTCTCTTCTTACCCTTAAAAGAATATAAGCCCCTTGAGGTCAGAGAATTTGTAAGTCTTAATCATAACTAGATCTATAGCACTGACAACAGAACCTGGCACATAGTGGGCGTAGTATATTCAGAAGGATTTCATTTTTCAGATGAGGGAAGAGAGGTTACATTACTTGACTAATGCTGCATGTCTAGGCAGTAGCAGAGGAGAAATAGCTACACAATCAGAATCCTTGCTGTCAGCTCAGGCCTGCTGCCCTGCTTTCCTCGTGGTCTTGCTCCTCATACCTGCCTGATTCTGTTCACAGATTACGGTGATAAGCTGAATATGGAGCTGAGTGAGAAATACAAGCTGGACAAAGAGAACTACCCAGTCTTCTACCTTTTTCGGGATGGAGACTTTGAGAACCCAGTCCCGTATAGTGGGGCAGTTAAGGTAGGAGCCATCCAGCGCTGGCTAAAGGGGCAAGGAGTCTACCTAGGTATGCCTGGTTGCCTGCCTGCCTATGACGCCCTTGCTGGGGAGTTCGTCAGGGCCTCAGGTGTGGAGGCCCGCCGGGCCCTCTTGAAGCAGGGGCAGGACAACCTTGCAAATGTGAAGGAGACTGAGAAGAAGTGGGCTGAGCAATACCTGAAGATCATGGGGAAGGTCTTAGACCAAGGTGAAGACTTCCCAGCATCAGAAATGACCCGGATCACCAAGCTGATTGAGAAGAACAAGATGAGTGATGGGAAGAAGGAAGAGCTCCAGAAGAGCTTAAATATCTTGACTGCTTTCCAGAAGAAGGGGGCTGAAAAGGAGGAGCTGTAAAAAGGCACTCCGGGTTTCCCAGGGTTTGGTGGGGGTGGGGAGGGAAGAGTTACCTGCTGGCTGTGAGAGACCGTCCTGGGATATAAGAGAGTGGTGGTTAAAGTGGCACTAAACCAGAAATCTGAGTACGCTCAGACATTGATGCTGATGTGACCATGCTTGGGACATCACTATTGCCAGTCTTTGTATAACGAGAGCACTTACCAGATGGCTTGTGAAATTTCCCCTCAGAAGGAATTGGTGCTATAAAGAGGAGTGTACTGCCCAGGTCCTTGACAGGTGTTATTCTGACCCAATTAAAGTTTCTGTGTTTTGGTTAAAAGGACCTGAAGCCGTCCAGTTTTCTTTCACAAATTATACTTTGGCCTGTGACCTGCTTTCTCCTTTGAATTTATTTTTTAATCTAAGCTGGTATGGACTCCACTCTACCAGGGTAATTGACTATCCTTGTAACACTGTAGAAACTGGTCCCAGCTCAAGGCCTACCTTTATTACTTTTCACCAGTGTTTGAACTCCATTGGACTGATGGTGAGTGGTAAAATGCATTGTCTTTTTCCTGGTCCTTAAAAGTGGAATGGCAACTTTTGTTTTTTTTTTAAGATTTTATTTATTTATTTGGCAGCATAAGCAGAGGGAGCAACGGGCAGAGAGGGAGAAGCAGGTCACTGCTGAGCAGGGAGCCCAATGCGGGGCTCAACAATCCCAGGACCCCAGGATCACAACCTGAGCTAGAGGCAGACACCTAACCAACTGAGCCACCCAGGTGCCTGTGGAATGGCAACATTAATTAAGGAAGCTCAGTGTAATCATTTTCCATACTCCATGAAAAACAGCAATTTCTTAATTTTACTGATAAAATCGGATGGTTTTTTTTTTTTAAGTTGGATTTAAATAGCTAAATGATACAATTCAGTCTAATCTGAAGGTTTGTTTGGTTTTTAAAGATTTATTTATTTATTTATTTGACAGAGAGAAACAAAGCCAGAGAGGGAACACAAGCAGGGGGAGCGAAAGAGGGAGAAGCAGGCTTCCTGCCGAGCAGGGAGCCTGATGCGGGGCTCGATCCTGGGTCTCCGGGATCATGATCCGAGCCGAAGGCAGTCGCCCAACCAACTGAGCCACCCAGGCGCCCCTGAAAGTTTTTTTTAAAAAAGGGATTGTTTTCCATCTAAACTACTTTGTCACTGTCCATCTCAGTGAGTACCAATATGAAAGAAGCAGAGTGGGAGACCAGTTTACTAATTCAAATCTGTTTTCAGCAGTGATGAGCAGTTAACCTATAATGATAAGGTTTTTGATAACATCTCAACTTTCTTATTTAACTACTTGGAAATTCCAAAGTGCAGCTCCTGAGATAGATAATATTACAGCCACAAAGGAATGTGAGTTGAACAGTTAGCAAATCACACCTTAACTCGTTCATGTTCCTCCCTGTCAGCCGGATTGGTATTTAAAGTCACTGAAAACCAAAAAACTGGAGGAAACAAAACCAGTTGTAGCTTAGACTCACAGTTCAACTATGTAAAAGGTTCAAGGATACCTGGGTAGGTCAGTGGGTTGAGCTTCTTGACTATGAGTTTCAGCTCAGGTCATGATCTCAAGTCAGGGTCATGGGATGGAGCCCCATGTCTGCCTCTGTGCTTGGGGCGGAGTCTGCTTTGAGATGCTCTCTCCCTCAGCCCCTCCCCCCAATGAACAAAATCTTTAAAAAGAGTTCAGACCTCCTGCACCTGGGTGGGTTAAAGCCTCTGCCTTCGGCTCAGGTCATGATCCCAGGGTCCTGGGATCTAGGCCTGCGTCCGGCTCTTTGCTCAGCGGGGAGCCTGCTTCCTCCTCTCTCTCTGCCTATTTGTGATCTCTGTGTTAAATAAAATCTTTAAAAAAAAAAAAAAAGTTCAGACCTAAATTGCTGGTAGCCAGCATAGGTGCTCTCAACATTTGAGAAAAGGATGTAACTATATATTTCATTATTTCCCCTACTCATTATTTCATTCTAAATGAAAATTTTGGAAGATCTCTCTGGATGCTTCTCAATGATAAACTTGCTTTAAATGTTCTGGTTTTTTTCTCCTCTGTATAAAACAGGTTCAGTTCCAAAGAACTAAGTATTCACTGTCATAATGGGAAATACACTAAGATAAATGGAAAGTAGGGAAAGAACTCTTCAAACTTCATGTTTCCATGGTCCCTGAATGTCATCCTGTCCATTGTGAAAGGAAAGGTAACAGCACATCAATGGGTACTTCATTGAATGAGTCCAGGCTGAGTATTAAAATTTTAAGTTTAGAGTTTTGACTTGAGCCATTGGGCAAGGCTAGATTATCCTATCAGAGGCTCTTTACATCAATTATTTTTCATAAAAGATGGGCCCTCTAAACTCTAGAGTCTGAAGTTCCATTTGCATATGCCACATAAAATTAAATCCTCCCTGACACCTAGGTCAAATAGATTCCTTCCCTCTTCTTCCTCCAATTAAATAATGTGGCTCAGATGCTGCTGATCAAACTACAAGGAACGTTATGGACTGGCTTCCCAGAATCAAACAAATGTAGACAATTTCTAGGGAATCTGTAGACAACCTGAAGCAAAGAGACCCTGGATCCAACGTAAAGAACCTCATTCTGAGGAACTTGTAAATTACCCAAAATAATCCTTGGCAGTTGGTGCCTTCAAAAAAAGTTGCATCAGAATTCAGAAAAGATTGATTGTTCAATAAATAACCAAGACAGTCTGGGAATTTGAATGTAGCCATCAAAACTACTAAGAATGTGAGATGGTGAGTTGGGGCTAGTCTAGATTTCAACTCGGTTCATCAATGCTTTAGTTTGAATCTTTCCTAAACCTTTACCTCAGTAGGTGGTCTTAGGTGATAGCCTTACCTGCAGGAACTTCTTTTTCTCGTATTTGAAATAGTACATTGTTAGGGACGCACTTTTACTGGGAAACACAGAAGCTGCAGGTTGCAAGAGAGTGCTGTGCTCCCATGTATAAACTGCTGTAGATACCTCACAAATAATTTTTATAAGCACTTGGCTCATGGTTGCTTACCTTCTACTTGTTACTGTGAAATACATGTCTGCATCAAGGCAGTGACAGCATCTACAAGTGGGAGAAAAAGTATAAACCTGAGCCCACCTTTTGGGGAAGATAAAAAAAATGGCAACTCTTGGTTTTGGCACAGGTTGTGATCATGAGATCAAGCCCCACATTGGGATCTCGCTTAGCACAGAGTCGACTTGGGATTCTCTCTCCCGCTTCTACCATGTGCATGCACGCACACAGGTCTAATCTTCAAAAAAAAGTTTTTGGGGTGCCTGGATGGCTCAGTCGTTAAGCCATCCCGGAGACCCCGGATTAAGCCCTGCATCAGGCTCCCTGCTCAGTGGGAAACCTGCTTCTCCCTCTCCCACTCCCCCTGCTTGTGCTCCCTCTCTCACTGTATTTCTGTCAAATAAATAAAGTCTTAAAAAAAAAATGGTGGTGAGGTATATTAAAGTATATCCAAGTACCCGCCTTTTGTTAACGGAAAAAAGAATGCTGGGATGGAGTAGCAGGCAAAAACAGACCTCTCAGGGCCCAGACAAGGGCATTTAATAGTATAGGACAGAAAGGAAGCTAGGAGCTCCTCTTTCCACTGTACTGTCAGTGTGTGCAAATCAACTTTTCATCTCAGCCTGGGCCCCCCCCCGAGTACTCTTGGATTAATCATCAGTTTGCCTGAAATCCTCCAGTAACTTCCGACTAAATTTAGAAAGCTCATTCCTTCCCCGGCTGTAAAGTCCTCACTGCTCTGACACACACGCACACACCCTTTCCTTACCCCTTACCACTCCTTTAAGCCCAGACACTTGAGCCCTTTTTTGTCAGTCACACATGCCCAGTAGTTCCACCCTGGGGCCTCTGCATTTGGGTTCCTTTCTTGGTTGCTGATGATCTTCATCAATCAGGTCAGATGGCACTACTTGTGGGCCCAGGTTATCACACCCTGATTTACCTAAAACAGGACTGCCTTGGAATAAAAATTTTAAATTCACACAGATACTACAATTTTACCAGGAAATATAACATTCAGTACAAAATTGAGATGAATTACATCATTTAAAAGGTTGTGGCTTCTAGGAATCCAAACAGTAATGACCCAGGCAGAAATGCCAACTTAAAATGGAAGTGTTTATATAAATTAACCCATCTAGCTTAATTGGCTATGTATGTTTCACTTAGTTCTGAAGAAGGAAGGATATATACTTCCCATATTAATAAATGACATCAAGTAGGAAGAGTTTCAATAACAAGGCCATAGATACATTGAAACCCCTTTTTATATTAAAAGTTAAATGAAAGACAAATCCAGGTTGAACATAGTGATTGCAAAATATAATGCAATTTTGAACAATTAAAATTAAGAAAATATACAAAATTGATGGGCAACATAGCTAGGCATTTGTACATTTTCCATGTGAAGAACACTAAAAATTTCTCTATGCTTTATCCACATCAGGTAAATGATTTAAACCAAGTGTTTGCTTTGGAGAGTCTTAACTTAGGATCTCAGTAGTATAAAAAGCAGTAATTTTTCAGTCTGTAAACAGTAGTCGTGTTTTTTCTTTCCTTTTTTTTTTAAATATCAATTTACCACACAAAAACAAACACAACAACAAAAACCCACACAAACCAAAAACAGCAGCAGCAGCAATGGGTTATTTGGGAATTCTCTTCAAATACCAATGACATACAATTTTGCTGGAGGGTGCTTTTTACTCATGTAAGAATATATATATATATATTTTTTTAAACTGTACACAATTTATAGTGCATAACAGTTTCCAAAAGAACAGATCAATAAAAGATATTGGCCATTTCTGTGTAATTTCATTCTTTTTACAATTACCCCAAAATGTAAGAGGTTGGATCTAACTGAAATGCTACATTTGGTAGGAAAGTCAGCAAGTAACAAAGGAAGCATAACCTCGACCTAACATTATTTGTCACTAAAACCAGGAGAGGTCCCAGGTGCCCCTAGGCAAAAGACTAGTTAGGTAGACCACTGGAGTCAAGCACTGTCCCTGAGGACCAAAGCCTGCTCACTGAGCACACATATGCTAGATTGACCATAGTCAGCTGAAGACTTGTTTCATGGAGCATTTCTATTTCTATGTACAGTATTTTTGGATATTCAAAAAACATCATTTCAAGAACACATGCCATACACACATACCCCCACCCTCCTCCACACACTCAGTTCCATCTAAATAGGTAATAGTTTTATGAAATTATGTTGTCATTAAATTAGATTTGGAATCAATTAGAATTTTCAATTCATCTTGTTCAAGGCAGTTCTTCCTTTTGGGATGGGGTATGATGGCTGTAGACACCAACTTATATCAAAAAATAACTTCTTGAAATTACTTGATGGACTAGTATTTCCAGCAAGTCTTATTTTGAACAGATAATGTAGTAATTTTCTTAAAATTTTCTTTGGAGTTTAAGCAGTTATTATATTATTCACCCTATCAAATTGTGAATCTAAGAAAGTCACGATGAGGAGACAAAATTAAATTGTTTTGCATATTTTCCAAGCTCTCTTTTGTTTACTTTTAAAAGAAAAAAAATATCACATTTCACTGGAGAAGAGTAGAAAAGGACCTATAAGGTCTTTAAGACCAATCAACCCTCCATCAGATGCTTGAATTTTCTCATCAAACTTGTATCTTTGCTCTTACAGAATTACTAACTTTAATGGTGTTTGAGTAACAAAGACCAAAAACAGAAGCACAGATTCAAACACAAAAAGTTATCAAAGCAATCATATCAGCTGCGTAACATTTTCAAGAGCAATGCTTATCCTTTCTGTCAGACCAACCTCTGAAGCTATATAGTCATGGGGAGCTCCAGGTGAACAATGTAAACACCATCCTGGTGTTAATTCTCAAGTTTGAAGAAAGTAGACCAAACGTCAAACCCAATGGATATTTCTTTTGCCAGCCTAAAACTTAAAACCTAGGTAAAGTCCGTAATATACATTCCTTCCTTCCTCCCAAAACGCCCACTTAAAAACACTAAAGTATTAAATCTTTATTTTCAAGCATATGTGTATGTGTATATATATATATATACACACACACACACTTGGAAAATATATATGTAAAAGCATATACATATATATATATCTCACAAAACCAATGACACTGGTATGACTTGCCTGCATAAATTATGTACACCTCTCTTTAAAACAGTGATTCCCATCTTTCCCAAAGATGAAAGACAGCAAGCTAGTTCTCAGCAGGCTCATAAGTGTTCTGCACTGCTTTCCCTTCCATATGGTATAAGTTAACACAAGCCTATCTGTGATTAAACTCACAGGGGCTAGGATGGGCATTTCTTGGCTATTGGACTATTAAGACTGAGTGCCCGTGGTCATCTGAGTGGCGCTCTTCAGTGACGAGTGCTTATGCCAAATTTTATCTGAGGCCCTTTGGGTACCTGCTTTGGGTTCTGTGGAAACCAAGCAGCTGAGGAAGCCTCAAAACTAAACTAACGCAGAAAGAGCCTGCTCCCAGTCATGGTCCCCCTCTACTTCTGCTTTCTGCTTCCTAAGGCTCAAGGACCAGACCAAATACCTACTATGATAATGGTAGGGACATTCAGCTGCTCTGAGGTCAATGCTTTATGCTTAATTTCTATTGCTGCTTTTATAGGACCCCCACCCACCCACCAGTTATTTCTGGTGATGGGAGGAAAGAAAAAAGGTGGGGTTCTCTTGTGGCTGCCATGTGCATATGAACATGTATAAAAAGTGGTCAAACCCAGATGAGGGTCCTGCTTCTGATTTATATACAATAATTTAATCAGTTGTATACATTTAATGCCTAAAAAATTAATTCACAAAGTCCTTCATGCATTTTATGAGGAAGTTCTGGATTAAAATGATGGTCAACCAGATGTAACTTTTGCCTAGGAAGATGACGTCATTTTCTGCTGTAGAGTCATTGGTGCCTGTGGTTCCTGCTTCCTTAAATTTTTAGTTTCTTTGTGGTCTCCAGTCTTTTTTTCAGCAGCTCTCCAATTTCCAGAAGTGAGTGTAGATAACTGCTCTGCACCTTTCCTTGTACAGTCTTTGAAAATTTTCTCTCTTCCTACAAAGGAGATAAGAATTAGTCCTGCTCTGAAAACATTCCCCCAGGTTATAGTTCCTCTCATGGAAACAGTAACTACCATTACCTTTTGTCTCACAGTAACCTGCATCAGAATACAATGGGTCACCTTCAATTTCATAAAATGCAAAGAAGGCTTAAAGCTCATCACAGATGTGTATCTTTCCATGTGGTTTTGACATCCTATTGCTTTGACATCATTATTCTTTCAATTCTTTCATCAGTATTCTGTTTAAAGTTATACTAAGTCAAAAAACTGAGATTTCTGATTATTACTGTTCATCCCCCAAAAAAGGTAGAAAATTATTACTAAGTAGTCTGGATATAAAATCACTACTATTTTCTTATGAGCTATACAAAATAGAAAAATAAAAACTTCTGATTATTTAATCAGAAAACAAAAGCAGAAATTATTAATTTGGGACATCAGAAGAGCCACTTCTTAATGGCATCAAATTTACCCTTTACCTTTGCCAACTTTTCTAGTTACAATATTGGTAAGTGTCCCTCCATAATGACAAAGTCCATGGGTTCCAGAAACCAAACACCTAAAAAAATAACAAAGCTTTCCTAGACCTCTTCAAGTATGTGCTACATACTTGACCTGTAGTAGAGACTACAAAAAATAAAGGGATGGAGTGTTCAAACAGAGAAAGGAGGTTAGCTGAGACCTGGTTAGGGTTACATGAAGTTAGCAGTGCTGCAAAGCCCCGAAGAAACCAGGGAAGCACACCTTACAGCCAAATAATATTACCTTGAGACCTCATCTACCTTGGAAATATGCATGTGCATTAGTAGAAAAGGTATGTAAAATACACTTCATTCAGGACTCTAGTAAAAATAAATGTATATAAACAACCTAAAATATCCAAAGGCTATGACCCATTCATATTTTGAATACCATAGAGTTGTTTAAAAGAATAGGGCTGATGTATATGCGTTAGCCTAAACAAATCTGATGAATATATGGTTAAGTGGGAAAACAAGCCAATTTTCAGTGTAACACAGAGTGTATCATTTACTTTCAAAAATGTAAAGCTGGGGTGCCTAGGTGGCTCAGTTGTTGGGCATCTGCCTTCGGCTCAGGTCATGATTCCCCCCCTCAAAAAAACCCCAAAAAACCTAACAGCTATTAGAGTACATTATAAGGTTACATTAAAAGCTCTTGGCACACAACTAGCTTCAGTGAATACCCCTAGGGAAGAGGAAAAAGGACCATAACTGGAGGTGGAAGGAAGGAAAGAAAAAAAGAGGTAAACCTAGTGGAAACTGAAGAAAAAGAAAAATTTTAGGGGCACCTGCATGGTTCAGGGGGTTAAGCCTCTGCCTTTGGCTTGGGTCATGATCTTGGGGTCCTGGGCTTCAGTCCTGCATCAGGCTCTCTGCTCAGCGGGAAGCCTGCTTCTCCCTCTCTCTCTCCCCCTGCTTGTGTTCCCTCACTAGCTGTGTTTTTGTCAAATAAATAAATAAAATCTTAAAAAAACAAAAAGGGCAATCCATAACTGTTCTGTGTAATCCTCACTTCAATCCCATAAAAGAGGTATTGTGATTTCCATTTTACAGATAAAGAAACTGAGGCCCAGAAAGGTTAGTGACTTCCCAAGGTCAAAGATGAGGATGGGACCAGGTACCTACCTGGGTGGCTCAGTCAGCTGAGCATATGATTCTTGGTTTCAAGCTCAAGTCATGATCTCAGGATTGTGAGATCAAACCCCATGTTGGGTTCTGTGTTCTGCAGGGAATCTGCTTGAGTCTCTCTCTCTCTGCTACTGCCCTCCACTCACACATGTGCTGTCTCTCAAATAAAATTTTTTTAAGGATTTTATTTATTTGACAGAGAAACAGCTAGAGAGGGAACACAAGCAGGGGGAGTGAGAGAGGGAGAAGTAGGCTTCTCGCTGAGCAGGGAGCCCGATGCGGGGCTCAATCCCAAGACTCTGGGATCATGACCTGAGCTGAAGGCAGATGCTTAACGACTGAGCCACCCAGGCACCCCTCAAATCTTTAAAAAAAAAAGAGCGCCTTGGTGGCTCAGTTGGTTAAGTGACTGTCTTCAGCTCAGGTCACTGTTCTGAAGTCCCAGGACAGAGTCCCACATCAGGCTACCTGCTCAGCGGGGAGTCTGCTTTTCCCTTTGACCTTCTCCCCTCTCATGCTCTGTCCCTCATTCTGACCTTCTCCCCTCTCATGCTCTCTCTGTCCCTCATTCTCCCTCACACGCATTAATAAAATCTTCAAAAAAAACCCCAACAACCAACCTTTAAGAGAAATAAAGAGGGGTACCTGGGTGGCTCATTCAGATAACTGTTTAAAATAAATAAAACTTTTTTTTTTTTTTTTAAGACTTTATTTGACAGAGTTAGTGAGCACAAGCAGGGAGAGCAGCAGGCAGACGGAGAGGGAGAAGGAGATTCCCCACTGAGCAGGAAGCCCAATGCAGGGCTTGATCCCAGGACCCCAGATCATGACCTGAGCTAAAGGCAGATGCTCATCCGACTGAGCCACCCAGGCACCCAAATAAATAAAATCTTAAAAAAAAAAAAAAAAGAGGTCAGAGTCAAGTCTTCAAAAATCTAAAGTAGTCCAAAGTTAAAGTTAACTTTCAGAATGAATACGCAAAAGGAGAAATCTTACTCCTCACATCAGAAGGCACAGATCTGTAACAACAACCACACAACCAACAACAGCAGGCTACTGTGCCTGTCATCTTTGTACTGGACAGTCCTTCCCACATACCATGTGCTCTAGCTCTGCCGACTGACTCACGGGGCCCCCACACAATTCACTTTCTGCCTCCAATTCACTTTTGTCTGCCTGCCTGTCTGCTTTGGATTCCGTTCATCCATTCTGGTCTACCTACTGAAAACTTACTAATCCTTAAATATCCCCTCTCCCAGGGGGCCTAGGTGGCTCAGTGGGTTAAAGCCTCTGCTTTCAGCTCAGGTCATGATCTCAGGGTCCTGGGATCGAGGCCGCGTTGGGTTCTCTACTTGGCGGGGAGCCTGTTTCCTCCTCTCTCTGCCTCTCTGCCTACTTGTGATCTCTCTGTCAAATAAATAAATAAAATCTTTAAAAATAAATAAATATGGGGCTCCTGGGTGGCCCCAGTTGGTTAAGCGACTGCCTTCAGCTCAGGTCATGATCCCGGAGACCTGGGATCAAGTCCCACATCGGGCTGCCTGCTCCGCAGGAAGCCTGCTTCTCCCTCTCTCACTCCCCCTGCTTGTGTTCCCCCCTCTGGCTGTGTTTCTGTCAAAATAAATAAAATCTTTTAAAAATAAATAAATAAATAAATAAATAAATACATAAATATCCATATCCTCTCCGGTAAGACTCTTTCTGACTTGCTCAGTGTTTGTGCCTCTATCATATTTCTAAACTAATTTGTATGCATCTCTCTACAGCCATGTTCATTAACATATAGTGTATTATTAGTTTCAGAGGTAGAGTTCAGTGATTTATCAGTGTTATGTAACACCCGGTGCCCGTTATATCACGTGCCCTCCTTAATGTCTATCACCCGGCCTCCCACCACCCTCCACTCCAGCAACCCTCAGTCTGTTCCTTATGATCAAGAGCCTCTTATGGAACACTTGAGTATCTACAAATGACTTACTGCGGATCACCTACAGTCTCTTACCAGTGAGAGAGAAGTATCTTCTAAAATAAGTTCTTCAAGTTTAAGTGCAATTAGATGTGCTTCAAGCCCTTTAATATGATCCACAACGTTGGATATTAAAGTCTGAAGCCCAGTAGCATAATCTTGGAAACTAGTGAAGACAGGTGGCTGGAAAAAAGATTTTTAAAAAGATGAAAGATTACCAAATATATTTCCTTTGCTTACATCTTATAAGCTATATTAACTTCATGCTATAGTATTACTTAATGCCATTAACAGTAACCAGGATGAATACAGTTTTGGATATTAAGATGGTCTCTCAAACCACGGTAAATTTACTTGCCACCAATAATGCTTAACTCAGCAACAATAACAAGCTTTTTTTTAAAAAATGGTGTTTATTCACTCTGGAGAACTGGAGATGGAAAAACCAAGAGAAAGTATCAAAGTGGTCATTACTCAGCTTCAGGCTGAGAGTCTTCTGAAACACTAAAGAAGATGAGAGGAAATTTCATTTCTGCTCTGTATGTCTTTGAGATACCCTCTAATGTTAATAACAGAAATAGAGTTTTCTAAGTTAAAACAGAAAAAAATAACAGGTAACAACAGTCACAAAAATTCTGAAAAACAGCAATTAAGGGAAACCTGCCCTCATATATATTAGAGTATATTATAAAGCTACATGAAATCCAGACAGTACTGGTATAAAAGTGAACTGATAAAAAGTGAAAGGAGGGCGCCTGGGTGGCTCAGTTGGTTAAGCGACTGCCTTCGGCTCAGGTCATGGTCCCGGAGACCCGGGTTTGAGTCCCACATCGGGCTTCCTGCTCGGCGGGAAGCCTGCTTCTCCCTCTCTCACTCCCCCTTGCTTGTGTTCCCTCTCTGGCTGTGTTTCTCGCTGTCAAATAAATAAAATCTTTAAAAAAAAAAAAAAAAGTGAAAGGAAACAAGTCCCAAGATAAACCAAAGAATGTAAGGAAATTTAAATGGTGCCATCTCAAAACAGTGGTTTCCAGGGGCACCTGGGTGGTTCAGTTGGTTGAGCGACTGCCTTTGGCTCAGGTCATGATCCCGGGAGTCCCGGGATCGAGTCCTACATCGGGCTCCCTGCTTGGCAGGAAGCCTGCTTCTCCCTCTCTCACTCCCCCTGCTTGTGTTCACTCTCTGGCTGTGTTTCTCTCTGTCAAATAAAGAAAAAAATTTTTAAAAAACAAACAAATTAAAAACAAAACAAAACAAAAAAACAGTGGTTTCCAGTGGATGAATGGTACTGAAATAACTAGCTAGACATCTGAAAATAACACCTGGAAAAAAAAAAAAATAGGAACACCTGGCTGGCTCAGTCAGCAGAGCATGCTACTCTTCATCTTGGGGCTTGTCGTTGTGAGTTCAAGCCTCACCATCGGTACAGAGATGACTTAAAAATAAGTTTGTTTTTTTTTTAACATTTATTTATTTGAGAGAGCGAAAGAACAAGCACAGGGATAAGGGCTGAGGGAGAAAATCTCAAGCAGACTTCCCACTGAGCACAGAGCCCAATAACCTATGAGATATCATGCCTTGAGCCGAAACCAACAGTCAGATGCTTAACCAAGTGAGCCACCCAGGTGCTCCCAAAATAAAATCTTTGAAAAAGTAAACAAAACAAAAAGTAAGCACCAAAATAAATTCCAAATAGAGAAAATACCTAAGTTTAAAAATCCACCAAAGCACCAGAAGAAAATTTAGGTAATGACTTGTGTAATAAATTGAAAAGGCCTTTCTAAACATTACACCAAGTTAGGAACCATTAAAAAAATTTTTTTAATTGTTATGTTGACCAAAAAAATTACTCAAGCAAAAAGATAAATAAACTGAAAAAAAAAAAAGCATCATATGGGATACAGAATTAATAACATTATTAAGAGCCCAAGAGTATAAAATATATCATTAGGAAAAATATTACCACCATACAGGAAAGTTGGGCAAAGATATGAACAGAAAATATATTAAAGAAATCCCAGCAACATCTGACACAATTTAAAGATCAGACAAACACGGCACATGGGTGGCTCAGTGGGTTAGCCTCTGCCTTCGGCTCAGGTCATGATCTCAGGGTCCTGGGATAGAGTCCCACATGGGGTTCTCTGCTCAGCAGGGAGCCTTCTTCCTCCTCTTTCTCTGCTTGCTTCTCTGCCTACTTGTGATCTCTGTCAAATAAATAAAATCTTAAAAAAAAAAAAAAATCACAAGAAACCTGGCCCATCAGTTAGGAAAGCAAGCTCGTACACTCTCTCTCTTCATTCTCTCTCTCTCAAATAAGTAGAATCTTAAAAAAAAAAAAAAAGTAATGAGATACATCTATGTATCTCCAAAGGAGATATCCAAGGTACCCTGTTAAATGAAAACATAAATAGGCAAGTTGCAGATAGAGAGCGTAATTCTCGTTTGTTTGCAGTGGTGATCACTGGTTGATGGGAATTACGCTCTGTATCTGCAACTTGCCTATTTGATGATCAAGAAAATAGGAAAGCTAAGGTTGTTCTCATTTTTAGAAATTAGAAAATAACTAAAAACCACCACCACCACACCAGCCCCCGAATCACCAGTAAGCTCTTTGACATGTTCTAGGAACACAGGCTTTCATTAGAAGAGAATAACAGAGCAACTTTTATCTATACTTTCAAACTTTACATCCATGATGTTAAATTATCTCAAAAGAAGAGAGAAGATTCCTTCACTTAACCCCTCATCTGAATATAACTACTGTTTCTGAATGAACGGAAACATCCAGCAATACAGAGTCAAATCTAAAGAATTCCTGAATCGTTACTCAATTATGTAGGAAGTCAGTATTACCACTAAAACCATTAACATTTTCAAATGACAATGTTCACTATATGTTGCTACAGTGAAGAAAAATCTCCCATTTGTAATGATAGTATAAATTCAAACATTAATAAAATAGCATATCCTGGGCAGAATGAATCCTAAATAACTTTCCTAATGAAAAGGATACAAATTATGTTAATGTTTTACATGTTCAAAAATTAATCGATAAAGATGGGAGGACACTCCAAAATTGAAGACAGAGTAAAAATGCATTTTATTTATACCATACTAATAATATAATCTCAGTTTTTAATTCCAGTGTTTTTGCAGAGTACTTCAACTATCTATCTTCACTGGAACATATTCTAAGGACAAAGAACAACTGTAAAAAACTTGAACTTTATTTAGTGGCTCACTAAAACTAGTAATGCAAATGATAAAATGATATAATTCCAAACTGTTCAGTGTATCTTGTAAAACAATGCAATAAATATATTGATGCTGTAGGGAACCAGGGTTAAAACTCTAGACGGGGGGAAAAAAAGCTACAAATTGCAGTGAGAGAAAAAGAAAAAGAAGAAAGAATACTGTGATGTTGGACTAAAACTGGAGATATCAGTAAGAATTAATTATGGTGTGTATGCATGTGTAAAGTAAATAAATTTCCTGTCTCTTTCCACTAACTCCTTCCACTAACATAAACTTGAAACCCCATTAACAATTAGTACACCTAACATCTAGATACTTGTTTTGAAATGCCACTCCCCATAAAAGAACCAGGCAGGGTCCCTTGGAAAAATGTCTCTGTCCAGCTTTTCTATAGGTGTGTGATTTAAAAACAAAAACAAGCTGGGGAGAGAAAATGAATGTACACAGGATCCTATGGTCTCTTATAATATGCAGTAAAACAGTGAAAAGAAAAGGCAGCATGTCTGTTATTACCATGATGATGCTGGTTTCTTTTTTCTTCTTTTTCTTTTTCTGTAAATTCAGTTTGTATGGTCGCAGGACACTCTCACAGTAACTGGACACCCAAAGGATAATAGAAATAGTCTGAAAGAGGAAAAGTTGCAAATTCATCAATAAGGATTATATTCAAGACATCTATCAGAGCAGTTAAGGGTTATGGATTAAACAATCCTTGCTGATGGTTCTTCTGTGCAGAGCCCTTCAAAGTCTCCTCTAGCTCCCCACTACACATTACAAAGGTTACATTAATTTCTACAATTACTACACAGATCCAGAAGACCTTCATCTGAATACTGCTTAGAATACTGCAACTGCTTCAATCTTTAGCCTCCCTTCTAGCTCTCCCATCCCTAAAGCCATCCTCTATTTGGTCCTTTCACTTCTGTGCAGGAAGTAGAAATCCCTTTCACTCAAGTGAGAGGTTCAAATTCCTACTCATGCAATCCAAGGGTTCTTTACAGTAAGCCTCTCCCCAACCACCTCTCAGGCCCAATAGGATAGTACCTCACCTACAAATCTTATATATAAACAGACAGGGGCACCTGGCTGGCTCAGTCAGGTAAATATCTGACTTTTTTTTTTTTTTAATATTTGACAGAGAGAGAGAGACCACAAGTAGGCCGAGAGGCAGGCAGAGAGAGGAGGAAGCAGGCTCCTTGCTGAGCAGAGAGGCCTGCATCAGGCCTTGATCCCAGGACCCTGCAATCATGACCTGAGCCAAAGGCAGAGACTTTAATCCACTGAGCCACCCAGGTGCCCAGCATCTGACTCTATTTTTTTTTTTTTTTTAAGATTTTATTTATTTATTTGACAGAGAGAAACACAGCCAGAGAGGGAACACAAGCAAGGGGAGTGAGAGAGGGAGAAGCAGGCTTCCTGCCAAGCAGGGAGCCCAATGTGGGACTCCCGGGATCATGACTTGAGCTGAAGGCAGTTGCTTAACCAACTGAGCCACCCAGGCGCCCCCAGCATCTAACTCTTGATTTAGGCTCAGGTCATGATTTCTGGGTCATGGGATCAAGCTTCACATCAGGCTCTGAACTCAGCAAAGAGTCTGATTTTCCCCTCTCCCTTTGCATCTCCCCCTGCCCTCTCTCAAATAAATAAATAAAGATCCCCTCTCTCCCTCTGCCCCCGAAGTTAGGTGTTTATACCCTAGGTTTCTGTTACAGAGTGCGTGGACATACCCATTCAATTATTACTGAGTGTTCAGTCTTAGACACTTACACTGTGCCAGTTATCAGAACAGACTAGGAGGACAAAAGTAAATAAACGTGACAAAAATAAGATAATGGATTATGAGTGTTTGCAATCCTATTCCCTGATTAAAAAAGTGGAGAAATGGGGTGCCTGGGTGACTCAGTCGTTAAGTGTCTGCCTTCAGTTCAGGTCGGCATCAAGTCCCACATCAGGGTCCCTGCTCTGTGGGGAGACTGCTTCTCCCTTTCCCACTCGCCCTGCTTCTGTTCCCTCTCTCACTGTGTCTGTGTCAAATAAATAAATAAAATCTTAAAAAAAAAAATTCATGGTAAAATAATAATAATAAATAAAAACCTGGTGCAACTAACTTAAAATACATAACAGTTGAGTCAAAAAGGAAAGTGAACAGAGAACAGACAGATTTAGAGTGAATCTGAGGAATTTTTAAAGACTGCTAAAGCAAATTGCAAGTTTTATTCATTATGAACCAAACCTTCCTGGTATGCTTGGAAGGAGCTCATTTAAAAATGATTTAAATTGCTTTTCACTTAACAAAAGGTGGGGGTGAAGGATTAATTACAGGTGTTAAGGTGCCTATTACCTGTTCATTTTTTAAAAATTAATCCTTCACTCAATTTAAGGAAAACCGAGTTTTTCAGGAAGAGAACAAAGACATACCTCAACAAAGAAGACTAGGTTCTCTAAAAGAGCAGGGCGTGTTTTCAAGTTACCATCTTTAACTTCTAAGAGGTCACCTTTACATCTACTGAAAACATCTGTCAAGAGGAAAGTATTTCATTATTCAGCTTTTGTTTCAACAATATTTTTAGGAATACGATATACACTCTAATAAAGAATAAGCAAATATAAAAAAGCTTAATCCAGAAAGTTTTTCCCCCCCACAGTGAACCAAACAACAAAGGATATCTATCTATTATAAGCTTAAAAAAAAAAAAAAAATTGTATTTTATTTTGTTGTTTTTTTTAAGTCCCCAAGGTAGGGCTCAAAATTACGACCCCAACATCAATAGATGCATGCTCTACAAACTGAGTCAGCCATGAGTCCCTATTTTAAGCTCTTTAAAAAGCGATGTAACTATTGCTCTGTTGCCTTCAAAATATAAAAGATGGCCTTATAAATTATATATTCTAGCGTTTAAACACCAGCTAGCCTTTCCATAAACAGGCTATTACCACAATAAAATTAAGACTCCAAATGAATGATTTAAAAGAATGTGGGCCATTATGGACTATAAAAGACTAAGGTGTATGACAGAAATCCACCTTCCTAATAAATACCAAGTTTTAGTCTCACATTTTGTCTTTTAATTATCATTCTTCAGTTGGGCAATAAAAGACCATTTAGGCTCTTGAAAAGGAATACCCTTATAGACTTGAAATGTATTTATATACTCTTGTACCAAACAATTCCATTTCCAGGAATTTAATCCCAAGAAAATGCTCAAATGAGTACCCAAACACTTATGTCCCAAGATGCTCATTTCAGCATTATTATGAATACAGTTATAAATAACTCAAGTACATAATATATTACGTACTCCACGGGGCATACATAAACAAATAGTGCACTTCTATAATATTATGGATTATTACTGACATGGTAAATGTTCAAAACAACAAAACATTAAAATAAAAAAGTATGTATTATACCTTTACATGTGTTTAAAAAAATAAATCACTGCTATGTATTTACACATACATGTAAGACTATTTACGGGGCATCTAGGAGTACAGATTCCAAAGTGTTACTTACCTTGTAAGTAAAAGTATTTACTTCCCTCTGGGGAAATGGGGCTGGGAATGGGAGAAAGACCATACCCACTTGTTTACTGTTTTATAGTAGGTCATCTGCTACTTTTGTAATCAACATTTTAAAAAAATTAATTATTTCAGTAATCAACATTTTTTAAAGTTAAAAACAAGTC
The DNA here is from genome assembly GCA_004023965.1 of Spilogale gracilis. Classification (NCBI taxonomy): domain Eukaryota; kingdom Metazoa; phylum Chordata; class Mammalia; order Carnivora; family Mephitidae; genus Spilogale; species Spilogale gracilis. The sequence goes on along the minus strand of PITA01017636.1, from coordinate 16,676 downwards.
TTTGAAAATACCAAAAGTATGCATTATTATTTTCAAGTTGTTGTTTGCAACTCTTGCAAATTTCTGCTAGAAAATGAGCTCCTGTTAGACAATAAAATGTGGGAGTCCACAGTCAGAATGCTTACCTTTTAATTGTTCTAGTAAAGATTTAAGACTATTCTCTACTCTCTCCTGGATCTCCACTGTATCCTCTAAAATTGAAAAACAAAAAAATGAAAACACTCAATTCATTTTTTTTAGGAAGAAAAAGAATTAAGATCAACCCCTGCAAGCAATTCATGGACAAGGACATTCTTTTTACTCTTTAAGACTCACAGGCATCAAATTCCATTACTGAGAGATGAAGAAAAAGATTAAAGGAAAAAGAAAAGAAAGGCATTAATTACCTTTCTCTCAAAAGTAATACCTAAAATTCTCTAAGACTTAAAATATATGTGCTTCAAATACTCTCAGTGACAGAATCCACAAACCTTATGATTGCGGGGGTAGGGAATCAATGGAATATGCATGATTCTCACTGAGTTAGGGAAAGAACTCTTCTCCACAAAGTTTAGTAAAGAATTCAATCTGAAATCCAATAATACTTCAATAAATTAAGGATTTTTTTCAACTTTTGGACCTAACAAGTGATTTTTAAATACAGAAGACATAGATTTCTAAAACATTACTTGGTAATCTATGAATGTACCTTCTTTGATATTAAACCAGATACTCCTAGAACAGCTTCTAACCTCCTCCCAATCTGCCCAAATATGTGAACTATTATATTTGCTAAATTTTCAAAGACAAAGACCTAGTAAATACACTCATGCAAACACATGTCCACTTACCTAAACCGCTGGTGTCCAGCTCATAAATATCACTAACAAGATAAAAAGAACTGGTCTGACACTGAGAACAGCCAGAACTAAAGAATCCAGCCATTCTGGTAGGTACAGGACCAAGGAAAGGATACTGGAAAAAAAACGGGAAAAGTAATGTCCTTTAAATCCATCTACATTTATATAAAACAAGAAAATTCAGTAACTATTGGGTAAAGTCTATTTCAGCAATTAGGCTGCAATCCACCATTTAACTAACAACTGAATCATTATGGTGAAAACAGAAACTCTGTATTAGTTTGTTAACAGCTATTAATACCATTATAAATAAGGCTATTTTGCTTTTCCTCACTATCCAATCTGGATAGTGAGAGAGCCTCTATAATTCCCAAGTCTATGAAGTCAGGTGCCATAAACTGGGATGAAATACTCTTCTTTACTATTCATCCGCCCCAAATTCCTATTTTAAAAAGACAATCTTAGGTCATTGCAGCTTTGATGGTACACACATACTGATGATACCTGAACTTCCTTCTCAATAAAACGCTTTCCCGTCTCCAGGGCCACCTCCAGCTGTTGAAGGAGTAAACGAAGAGTATCAATCCGGGAGGACACACCATTCTCAGTGGTCTTTTCCGAGTTCCTTGGCTCCACAGGGTGGTTCAGACTCGGAAGTCCACTGATCAGCCTCAATGTTAAGGAACGGATTCTTAACCACATGGTCTCCTCCTCCAAGGAAAGTTTCTTGTGTTCTTCAGAAACATCCCTTAAAAAGAAATATCCCCAAACCACCCATTTTATTCAATGTGTTGCCTTTACATCTTTCAAGCTTTACTTTCATCAGTCAAGATGCCATTGAATGGTCCCACCGCTCATCTCCCAGCTGAATGATCTCCCATAAACCCAATCACCCAAGTCCCCCACTTCAGGAACAATAAAATGGGAAATAATAATAGGCCATTTTTCTTCTTCAGTGAGATTTCTTCTTGTTTTTTTTTTTTTTTTTAAGATTTTTATTTACTATTGGAGAGAGAAAGAGAGAGAGAGAGAGAGAGAGAGAGAGATTGATCACAAGTAGGCAGAGAGGCAGGCAGAGACAGAGGAGGAAGCAGGCTCCCCAGTGAGCAGAGAACCTGACGCGGCCTCGATCCCAGGACCCTGAGATCATGACCTGAGCTGAAGGCAGAGGCTTTAACCCACTGAGCCACCCAGGCGCCCTGCTTCAGTGAGATTTCTGACAACAATAAAACATATTATCAGGTATTTTGCTAAAAATATTGACAATTTTTGTATCATGCATTTCCAACAAAATACATGGTATAAAAATTTCAAATGACAGAAAACTGGAAAATAGAAAATTGTGCCCTTAATAACGAAACACCTGCAATATTAACAAGCATCAATCCTTTCAGACTCTTATAATACAGATGTACAAAATTGCAACTAAAAATATTTATATAATTTGATGTATTTTAAACAAATAAAACGGGTTCATAATATTTATACTATTTTGCAAATGACTTTTTTTTTTTTTTAAAGATTTCATTTATTTGACAGAGAGAAACACAGCCAGAGAGGGAACACAAGCAGGGAGAATGAGAGAGGGAGAAGCAGGCCTCCCAGCGAGCAGGGAGCCCGATGAGGGACTTGATCCTGGGTCTCCGGGATCATGACCTGAGCCGAAGGCAGTCGCTTAACCAAGTGAGCCACCCAGGTGCCCCGACATCTTTTTTAACAGTCTGTAGAAAAGAGTTACCAAAGCAAGCCAGAGACTATTATCTTTAGAAGGGCCAGCTTGCAAGGCTGACCTTTGGCGGATGTCTAGGAACTTGGCACTCCAACCATTCTCTCAATGATAAGAGTGGCTCACTACACCTAGGCTGTCTGTACAAATCATAAGGTCTTTTGTGAACACCTGCTTTCCTGCTGGGAGTCTGGAATGTTGACACGTGGTAGACAGAGGATGCCTACATAATCGACTGGTAAACCTGGGGTACCAAATCTCAAATGTGCTTCCCTGGGCAGAAATGCACACATATCACTGCATTTTTTTTTTTTAAAGATTTTATTTATTTGACAGAGAGAAACACAGCCAGAGAGGGAACACAAGCAGGAGGAGTGAGAGAGGGAGAAGCAGGCTTCCCGCCGAGCAGGGAGCCCGATATGGGACTCGATCCTGGGTCTCCGGGATCATGACCTGAGCCGAAGGCAGTCGCTTAACCAACTGAGCCACCCAGGCGCCCCATCACTGCATTTTTTTAACCACTAGGGAACACAGGAGGGAGAGAGAGCACTGGAAGCGCGTGCATGGAGTTTTCCAGATTCAGGGTCTTTTTCTCTTACTGATCCTGTCATTTATCCTTCTGTTATAATAAACCTTAACTGTGAAGACAACTACAGGTTAAATCTTATGAGTCCTAGCAAATCACTGAATGTAGTCTTGGCAATCCCCAAATCAGAGTGAAGTTGACATGTGAACAACATTGATCTGAACTGTATGGGTCCATTTAAGAACAGATTTTTTTGGGGGGGGTAAATACAGTACAGTATTGTAAATGTAATTTTTCTTCCTTATAATTTTCCTTTTTAAAGAAGATTTTATTTATTTATTTTAAGATTTTATTTTATTTATTTGACAGAGAGAAACACAGCCAGAGAGGGAGCACAAGCAGGGGGAGTGAGAGGAGAAACAGGCTTCCCGCTGAGCAAGGAGCCCGTAGAGCTCTATCCGAGGACTCTGAGATCATGACCTGAGCCGAAGAAGGTCACTTAACCAACTGAGCCACCCAGGCGCCCCTCTTCCTTACAATTTTCTTAATAACATTTTCTTTCTCTAGCTTACTTTAAGAATACAGGATATAATACACATGACATACAAAATATGTGCTCATCAATTGTTGTTCATCTTATAGGCAAGGCTTCTAGTCAATAGTCATAGTTAAGTTTCTGGGGAGTTAAAAGATACACCTGGATTTCTGACTGTGCAAGGGGGTCAGCACTCAAACCCTGCATGTTCAGGGGTCAAACATATATTCAGAACTACCTTACATACATATCTCTGCATGCTTTGCATTTACTGCCTTTGGCTGTACTTTCCTAGAAGTGATCTGCTGAATTAAGTGGGATATGGAATTTTCGATCTTAATACAGATTATCAAAATTCCCTATAGGAAGATTATATAAAATTTTATCTCCATGTGTCAATGCACAACCACCTTTTTTCCCCACAACCTTGCTGACCACAAGTATTAATTTTTTCTATCTTTGTCCAATAGTTAAAAAAAATCTTTAGCCCTGGGGGAGCCTGGGTGGCTCAGTTGGTTAAGCGACTGCCTTCAGCTCAAGTCATGATCCCAGAGACCCGGGATCGAGTTCCACATCGGGCTCCCTGCTCAGCGGGAAGCCTGCTTCTCCCTCTCTCACTCCCCATGCTTATGTTCCCTCTCTCGCTGTGTTTCTCTCTGTCCATTAACTAAAATCTTAAAAAAAAAATCTTTAGCACTGTAAGGTGCATCCCTTTGAATTTGTTAAGTCCAATTTGTTTTTCAGTTATCTTCTTCTTATTGGTTTATTAAGAGTTCTTTTATGTGAAAGACATTAATATATACAGAAAAAGTAGCAATCTACCACATATCTTTATAGAAATTTTTTTTTTTTAAAGATTTTATTTATTTGACAGAGAGAAACACAGCTAGAGAGGAAATACAAGCAGAGGGACTGAGAAGGGGAGAAGCAGGCCTCCCACCCAGCAGGAAGCCCGATGTGAGGCTCGATCCCGGGTCTCCAGGATCATGACCTGAGCCGAAGGCAGTCGCTTAACCAACTGAGCCACCCAGGCGCCCCAATCTTTATAGAAATTAACAAACTTACTTCTATATAGAAGGCTAATATTTAGAGACCAAATCCTTTATATTAAAGGCTTTCCCCAGCCATTTAAAAATATTTTCTAAAAAGAAAAAAAGAAAGAGAAAAATATTTTCTAGGGGCACCTGGATGACACAGTCGGTTAAGCGTCTGACTCTTGATTTCGGCTCAGGTCATGATCTTGAAACTGAGCCCCACATCTGGCTCTGCACTGGGTGTGGAGCCTGCTTAGAATCCACTCCCTCCCTCTCCTTCTGCTCCCTTCCCTCTTTCCCGGGTGCTCTTTCTCTAAAAAAAAAAAAATAAAAAAATAAAAAAAATTTTTTTTTAAGATTTTCTTGTAGAACTCCTAAGGAGTTTTAGCACATAACCTTTAATCCACGTGAAACCTCTTTTTATGTATGCTATGAAGGAAAATCTAATTTTTTGATTAGCCAGCAATCCAACACAGGAGTGAAATTCATTTTCTTCATTTGGCTTACCCTATGCCTTCTTATCCCTACAACAACCACATTATTATATTTGTGTAAAAAAGATTTTTATTGTAACTCTTAGATTCATCCTAATTCTTCAAAAATAAATACTTGGGGTATAATTCTAATTACCTGTCTTTTGGATCCCAGCTGAAGAAAACATTTAAGTCTCTGTTGTCTCGCAAGGCTTCCCATGGAATATCATCTTCTTCTGGCCTAAGATTCATTGACTTTATACTTTCTGCTAAACTGGTTGATCTGTGATATAGAAAATGTATGTATTATTTCAATAGTAAAACAGCCATGAAGACTTACTAGCCACAATTTTGTCTTATTAGAAAGAAAAGGGAAAGAAAGAGGAAGAAGGATTTACTACTATTAAGAAGTAAAAGTTCACAGAAGATGACACAGAACCAAGCCCATATCATGATGGCCTGCTACACAGCAGCAAGAGAAAGCATCTGGAAGTTCAACTAAAATAAAGTGGATCAACATTAATTCCTAAAATCCCATGGTTAATTGGGGAAGGGAAACCCTTTAAGGGGTGAGCCAGCACCCACAAGGACTGGGGTGATGACCAGAGCCTGACTGATCTGTGCACGTGACATGAGATGGGTGCTGGCTGTGTGATCATTCCCCACAACATGCACTAGGTCATATCCCCCTTTTTCTCTGTTCTGACCAACTTCCTTGCTCTCTTTCCCCCCTCCCCATTTTTCCTTAGCCTAGACCTGCTATTGTCACCCAGGAGCCCCAGAAGTTCCTTTTTAGCTTTTGTGCAATACTTACATATTTGCTTCAAGTAGAAGGTCTAACAACATCCGTTCAGTACGGACTTGTGCAAAATGAAGAGAGTTATTCAGCCTGTTCCTAAAAGCGATAAACTCTGGGATCTTCTCAAATGCACCATATTTGTAAGCTTGAATAATATATTCTGAGGTCTGGGAAGGAAAGACATCACCTCCGTATAAATATTTCACAGATCAGGCAATGAAGAAAAAACTTGCCAAGCAAAACAAAACACTCAAACTAAAATTAAGTAAGAGGTGAAATCTAATCTTTAAAGGTCACTAAGTAGAATATCAACTTTTTTTTTCTTCTTTCCTATACAGTCGTATGTGTTCTTCACTACTACTACCACCACCACCACCACCATCCGGCTGCTGCTAACACCACAGAGACTCTCTCTTAGCAGTTAAGTCCTTCAATTCCGTAGGACTGGAGGTTTTGGATATCACGTCAGTCAAAAATTTTGTTTAGTGCCATTGTGGAAGGGATATTACTCCATGTTTTTCTGCATCTAAGATAAACTGTGCTTTATACGAAGGTTCCAAAAACACCAGAATAATATAACCACTCCACCACCAACCCAAATAAAAACCTCCAGAAAAAAAGGGAGGCTGCTGATCCCTAGTTTTGTTTATTTCTGAGTACTACACATCACAAACACAGGGCATATGTGCGTTACGATAGAAGACAACAAACAGAAGACCTATAAGAATTCACCAGAATCCATTCTGAGGACAGAAAGACTGCAAGAACCAGGTTTCTTGTCCATCCAAACTATGTAAGACCTAGGCTGGAAAATTCCATGAATGAGTAAATGAAGGGAAAACTCACCACATGTGCTTTAATTTTAGATTAATACATATGTACAGATGAAATGTTGTGAAGAGAGACAAGAAAAAGAAATCTCAACAGAATTCTGGCACATTGGAAGAAAATCTCAGGGAAGAACATTTCATGGGTATGGACCTATGCCATCAGGATCAGAAGTCAGAACGATACCCTTTTGGGCCAAGGAATGTTAAACTCAAAGCGGATGTTTGCCCCAAAGATCCTTTCCAGAAAAGCCAGTCTTTTTACACAGCCTCAGTCAGCTCTGCCCCCATCTCCATTATGACTAAATCATTTGCCCAGTAGGAAAATATGCCAATAGTCAACAACATACCCTCTGATACACAGCCTCGCAGGGTTCATTTCAGGCCGCGGGATTGCGCCACGGGCGCTAATTCAACTGCATTCGATGCGGCTTTTAAACCCCATGGGACACCTCGGCGAGCTGTTTGCCTGCAGTATCTGGAGAAATTAAAGACGGACGGACACAAGAAAATTAAAAAGATTACTTGTGATCCTGCAGGTTTAAAGAAGGACTATCCGAAAAAGTTCAAGTGTACCTTCTAGCCTGATTAAAGGACATGATGCGCCCCATCAAGAAGAGGCCAGGATGCTCTAAACACATATGCCTATCCAATGGCCTCCTGGCTTGAAAAAGCAAGGTCTACCATCAGCCCTTGCAACAGGAACTTAGAGCTTGAAAAAAACCAGCTACTTAGGAACATAACAATATAGCAATTAATCAGGATAAAAATGGGACTTCTGGGGGTTCCAATCAAATTTACCAATTATAACTCCAAAATATGCTGATTAAAGAAAAGAACTCAGCTTTACAAAGTATAGAGGCAATTTTAATTTCTCAGTCATCCACAGAATATCACTTTTGGAAAAAAGGCAATGACTTTTAAAGAATGAAAAATAAGGGGCAACAGAAAGGGTCCTTTAACAAACTGAGAAGGTAACTGCAGCGCTCTGGCTTCTGTTTTTAAGATAGTCCTCCTTTAATGCTGCAGCAAAGTATCCCTGCAGAGCTAGAAAAGGGCATGGGCATCCTCCAGTAAGACTGAGCATGAGAGAGGTCTACCATTGAAGAGACAACCTTTATTGGAACTGCAGGCAAAACTGGAAGCCACAGGCTTTTTTTCTTTTTTTTTTTTTTTTAAACTTTTGAATATCAGACAATGTTGTCCGTAACTATTTCTACTCATTTATGCACCATGAGGCTAGTTATATCCCATATGATTCCTGAAATGAACCCTGGTCACTGTAAGAATTAACAAAATAAATGGACATCAAACCCTGAATGATCATCTTCACAAATACCTAAAACAGACTTTTAATGGGAAATTATTTTTAAAGTACAAACACATAAGTAACTTTTAGCAGTAAGAAAAACTAGCTCGAAGTCTCATATTGTAAGAATCTATTCCAGAGTAAGATAATAATGATGACCTTTCCAGAAAGAAAATCCCTATGTGGACCTTCCAAATGTAACTTTCAATCCCATGGCACAAGACCTTACAAAGCAGACACTGGATTTTCCAGTAAGGAGTAAAAGTGTTCTTTCAAAGAGCAAGCTGGGAACTGAAATACATCGGTCACTCGAGAAAAACCATCTGGGGATCTCAAAAACTACCAAGAATAAAAGATGCAGAACAGAGGGCTTTAGCCTTCCAGAGATATATCGAATACTATCAGAAGGGCCAACACATACAAGGCAACACTAAAATCACGCTCTTTCTTATCCTCAAATTCCTACAGGAAACAGTCCACACCAGAGTCCCCAGTTTCCTATTTTGGGACTCAGGCTAGGCATGAAGGTTTAAGGTGCATTTTCCTTGCTGCATTGGTTTTTTGCTTTTGCCTCTAGGACCCCCCAAAGCGTATCTACTTTAGCAATATCTAATAATCTCTTTCTTCTTGGAATAATAAAAACAAATTTCAAGCAGAGAGTCCTATCCCACATCAATAAAATGATCAGATCCGGCATCACAAACATTCAGATCAATTAGTCACTTCTGTCACACGTAACCATCAGCAAAACTTCAAAGACAAAAAAAGCCAGTGAGAACAACCCTCTCAAATCATTCCTGAAGATCTCTTTTCTCTGTAACAGTAACTTGAGTTGTTTTGTTTTGGGGTGGGTGTGTTTTGTTTTCAAAACAACTCAACTCTTTAGACAAAGTAATTGTGGGGGGAAAAGTAAAGCTTAATTTTCAACATTATATGAAATGTGCTGGTGCTTCTAGAATGCTGGATGACTGAAAACTAGAATAAAACCAGCCACCAGGCATGGATTAATTCCTTATTTACCCCGCCTTGTGCCTCCGAGCTATCTGAGAAACAAAACTTTGAAAAGGAGTCATTAATAAATCAAATATTTTTTTAACCTCGTTCTTAGAAATACAGAAGTGACAGCCAGAATAATGAGATTTGAGAAATACTTTTGATTTTTTTTTCCTTGACTTAGTAAAACTTCTTAAGAACAGAGAAGGGCAAGCACAGATACCTGAACACAAAGTACAAACACACAGCATTATAACTCAACTGCCTACTTGTGCTAGGATGTTTCAGAAACCTGAAGTCCTAGAGATGCCCTGGGATCTCTAAAGCAGGCCAGCACCTTCCAGGCAGCATGTTCAAACGCTGATGCCTATTTCCTTCTCTCCCTGATCAGGAGTGATGGCACAAAATACAGTATGAACAGAGATCCTAATCATGGGATGAAGAGTACCATGGGGGAAGGGGAATAGGGCTAAGCCAACTAATGCACCGTCTACCATCCCTTGTACATCAGCCCTCTAGGCCTTGCCATAAGGCGTATCAGGGCAGAATTACTGCAAGCTGACAATAAACTTATATTCATTTCACTGTTCAGAAATGCTTCCGCTCTGCCTTCTATTTAATACAAGGCTAAAGAAGTCAATGGAAGGTAGATTAGCCACTGCTGTTACAGTTACAAAAGAACCACCCCCAAAAACCAGCTCTCTTGCCAAATTCCTTAGCTGCTGTTAGACCATGAACGCAGAAAACTGTGGGCAGATATCTGGCATGGTCGAATTCCAAGCAATGAGTTTTAGAAGCACATGAGAACAAAGCAGGCAATGACCATCTTAGAGACTTGCCTTCTTTTCACGTGTGTTCTAGGTGGTTTTACACAGCTAGCTGGCTGACTGACTAGAGATTACATAAACCTTCTGCTTAACTGACAAGTGGAGACCAAATCTGCTTGCAGTGAAAAATATGGTGCAAATCCCATCCTTGCATTATGGCACATAGCTCTACCTTATTTATTGCTACTTTAAAAAAACCACAACATTGACACAAGTTTCTTGAAATGTCCTTCAACTGGTCAATTTTATAATTCTGTCACTTCTAAAAATATGAGTGCACTGGATATTGGCAAAGAGTATGGCAGTATAAACTTCAGAAATGAATAAAGGTAACAGAGAGCAGCTGCTGCTACAGAATCTTCTTTGGCATCCCAGGCTATAAACACTTATGGGTGACCCTAATACCCTTAGAAAAAGTCTCTTTGAAATTAAAAGATAGATCTAAGAGGAATACCACTTCCCACTCTGTTAATACCATTTTAACTGTACCTCTGCATGGATTCTATTAAACACACCCATTCTAACAACCACAAATAACTATACCTCTACCTAACCAGTAAGCTATGGCCTAAGGGCACATGCAAGTATGCGTGGTGCACGTCAACATGCGCACTTGCCACGTGAGAGAAGATGCTCTCTGAATCGTGTGCATTCAGCAATAAAGTACGTATTTTTTACAAATAGTTTTCACTTACATCTTTCTGGTTGGAGTGGAAAAACCTGAGAGCGAAGTTACAGGATTGGGATGCAGCAGCATACTGACCTAGGGATTCGGCGTATCGGGTCAAAAGATAGCTAGGTCAGAAGGAAAGAAAGAAAAAAATACATTATACTTACCACCTCTAGTACCAACTACACTTCAAATTATTATGGAAGATAAATACACACACAGAAGTTAAAACATCCTGCCACATAAATTATCTCAATTCACAGAATCAATATTTTCTTTAAAAAGAGCAGTTAATTCAATTTTATGGAAGACCTAAAAGCTCTATGCCATGCTTTCTTATGCTCAGATGATTAACGCAACAGAAAGGGATAAAAAAAAATACCCTTGATTCATGATAAAGAATAGTCAAAACACAAATTAAAAGGATCTCTAAGGTCAACAAATAAAGTACCTGTATTAATCTCAACTGCAAAGCAGAAATAAAGACTTCAAGACAATGTGGGCTAAGAGAAAGTGTTCCAAGTATACAGCTGTTTGCTATCTCAGGGGAGAACTTTCTTACCTTTTCAGAACTGCAAACTTAAAAATTACCATTAAATGCTGCAAGATATAAAAAATCTTTCTGCTTTGCAATGGGTCATCATGGGGAATTCCTTAGAATCTAAAACGTTTAATAACAGGAAGAACTCTACTGCTCAAGTTGAAAAGCCTGAGCTCCCTGTCTAAGGACCCCACCCTGACACAGCGGGCTGCTCAGTATTCAGAGTATATACTACCAACCCAATGGTATCATGCTGGATATGCTTAGCATCAAGGCTGGAGTACAGATCCACCACTGGTTCAAACGCCCCCAGCACACAGTAGATTCGAACAAGCAGCAATTTGAATTGTGCATTGGAAGGGCTGTGGGTCAATCCCTCTTCCAGCAAAGTCAGGGCCTGCCACACAGCAGTCTCGTCACCTGGAACCAAAATGTAACAGTATTATCCACAGTCCTTAACAGCAAATGGACGTTTCTCACAACCGAAAGACAACAACTTACTGATATTATCACCTCCCCTAACAATCTGAATGAGTTTAGATAGATGTCAAAGAACAAATTTTAGACATACACCTGTAAGCAAAATAGGGAATTTCCCAGAAGAGACAGTTTCTCAATAACTACCTCATTTCTTAAACATGCATCTGCAAAAGCGATGCAAACTTTAAGTTACAGGGTCTTATGAAGGAAGTTAAGGAATTTCTGAGAATCCTAGATTCTGAGCAGAGATGGACTCTGAAGAAGAATTTGAGTCCAACAACGTTCCCAGTACAGGCTTTTCTCTGAGACCCCAGAAAGATGTTTTCTGTAGATACCGTTTTTCTTCCATATGTAACTCTTCTATTCAGATGTCAAATGATACTTGAAAAAAGCTGTTCATTAATAATCAAATTAATATAACACAATTATTTTTGGCCTACCAAAATTCAAAAGGTTACATGCTTCAATAGTCTTAAGTAACCTCTCTTTTATGAACCTAAGAAAATAATATGAAATGGAGATAAAAATTTATATACAAAAATATTCACTGTACTAATAATGGGGGAATGAGAGTAAAATCCACATTATTCAGCCATTTGACATTAATGAGCTTTTAGTAATGAGGGAAAATATTTATATAGTAACAGTTCAGTAAAACACAATTCAAAATAGTGTGAAGAGGCGATCTTCAGTCTATAAGAGATGCACAGAAAAAAAAAGAGAAGGAAGTACGCCAACTTTTATAATGCCTTTTGGAAGTTGGAAAAGTAAGAATAAAATAAACTCTTTCCCAAGACTTGTATTATTTTTACAGTCAGAAAAAACTTAAACTAAAACTTAAAAAACTTAAACCAAAAGCTCCCTGCCTTGAGCTTTTTTCAAATTATATGCTACAGGATTTTTTCTAAAAAGTCAAAAATTGGGGTTTTCCATAAATATCCATAATCCTACCCAAACTATGCATACCTATAATCTATGCAAACCACCATTATGACTTTAATGTATTGTCTTTGAATTGGAATTACTTTTAGACAGTAGTAATCTTGACATACATCTACTTTTGTGTTCTGCTCTTTGAAGTGTTTTCCCATGTTGCTACCTAGTTTTCACAATCATAATTTTATTGAATCCAACATTTACTGACTTAAACTCTGGAGCAAAACTAGACATAGGACCGGAGGATAAGGGTCATAGATGGTTCCTGGCTTCAAGGGGCTCAGAGGTGAGGAGAGAAAACAGGTGGACAACTGAAGGGACTATATAATTCTCAGAAGTCCTAGTTACTCAGGGTGCCTGGGTGGCTCAGTCGGTTAGGCGACCAACTCTAGGTTTCAGCTTGGGTCATGATCTCAGGATCCTGGGATTGAGTCCAAGTCAGGTTCCCGTGCTCAGCAGGGAGTTGCCTTGAAGGTTCTCTCCCTCTGCCCCTCCCCCAACTAGTGGGCATACTTGCTCTCCCTCACTCTCTCTCTAAAGTAAATACATAAATCTTAAAAAGAAAAGAAAAGAAGAGAAAAGAATGAGACACCTGGGTGGCTCAGTTGGTTAAGCGTCTGCCTTTGGCTTGGGTCATGATCCCAGAGTCCTGGGATCTAGCCGTGTGTCATGCTCCCTGCTCAGAGGGGAGTATGCTTCCCCCTCTGTCCCTCTCCCAGCTATCCCTCTCAAATAAATAAAAATCTTAAAAAAAAAAAGTCCTACTCAAAGTATTGAAATAAGATCTCCTTAAAATGGAAACATAATTTCAAACTAAACAGAAAAAAATGGTATAATTTACATTTCATTCTCAACTATTTAACCATTATAAAGATATTTATTATTTTATTTCGCAAAATTTAGGCTATAACTAGAACTCTATGCAAATTCTTCACCAAATCAAAAGAGCATCAAACAAAAAAAGAAAAGAGCATGAAGGACTGATTAGGTATTTTGGGGAAAAATTTTTTTCTAACTAAATGCTGTAATATAACAAAATGATATAAGTTCTAGGGATATATTAATGTATAGTATGGACTACAGTTAGTGATACTGTAGTGTATACTCAAAAGCTGCTAGAAGAGTAGATCTTAATATTTCTCATTACAGGAAAAAATCTATGGGGTGACAGATGTTAACTGAACTTACGGTGGTAATCATTTCATGATATACATACATCAAATCATTATGTTATACATCTTAAGCTATAAAATCTTACGCTAATACAATGTAATATGCCCATCACATTTCTTCAGTAAAACCAGAGGGAAAAAAAGACATCCTTAACTCCTCATTTTACTTTTGCAGAATCATAAACACACATCTTTTTGCAAAATGTCTGAGAGCATCAACTTCTTAAAGTGCTCGTCTTAATCTTTCAACTGAAATCAGTCTCTTCCAGGGCGCCTGGGTGGCTCAGTGGGTTAAAGCCTCTGCTTTCGGCTCAGGTCATGATCTCAGGGTCCTGGGATCGAGGCCCCCATCAGGCTCTCTGCTCAGCGGGGAGCCTGCTTTCTCCTCTCTCTCTGCCTGCCTCTCTGCCTACTTGTGATGATCTCTCTGTCAAATAAATAAATAAAATCTTTAAAAAAAAAAATTCAAGGGGCGCCTGGGTGGCTCAGTTGGTTAGGCGACTGCCTTCGGCTCAGGTCATGATCCCGGAGACCCGGGATCGAGTGCCACATCGGGCTTCCTGCTCGACGGGAAGCCTGCTTCTCCCTCTCACTCCCCCTGCTTGTGTTCCCTCTCTGGCTGTGTTTCTCTCTGTCAAACAAATAAAATCTTTAAAAAAAAATAAAATAAAATAAAAAAATTCAAGGTAATTAAAAAAAAAAGGAATCAGTCTCTTCCAACAACTATAGCAAATTTCTATAGATTTCTGGTATCTGTCAGATCCACCTTGGACAATGACTATGCCTCTAATTACAGCACTTCAACATCACTTTCACTGACTGCAAGAAACCTTACATCTTTATAATATTGGGAATTTTCCATTGTATTTGCACTGCATGGTCATGGAAAATTTGCTTAACTTCTTTCTTTCTGCCCTATCTTTCCTTTTTCTATAAAATGCCCCAATCTTAACTGTATTATTATGAGGTTTAAATTACCTAATTCATGTGAAGCACTTTCAGGTGCCTTTTGATCAACAAATGTTAGCTGCTACTGCTATATTGGGAATATTGCTTTAAAAAAACAAGGGGTTAGCAAAGCCATATAATCACTTATGGGCAAGACTGGATGCTAGAGTAAGTGGGGAAGGTATCTGAGTAGGGACCAAATTACTAAGAGGTTAGTTCATTAATGATTTTTTTTTTTTTATAGCTCTATGTAAACTCACAATTCTGGGGCTCAGATGACAAAAACTCTGATAAAAAGGATTCACCCCCATCTCTGGTGTAGTACAACAAGTACTACTAGCACAGGGGGAAACACAAGGCCCTACAAAAGTTCAGAAAGGGCATAAACTCTACAATGGGGGTGTAAAATCAAGACAGGCTTGTCAAAGATACCATCTGAGTAAAAGTTAGATAAAGGAAGGAAGAAAGTTATTTCAAAGAGAAGCACATGATGTTCACTAATACTAGCAAACAAAAAAAACAGCAGACTTAGGCTGTAAGTACCTAAGAATTTGGAGATATAGGAGGAGGCTAGATTATAAAGAGCACTGTAGACTATCCCAAAGAGGTTTCAGGAAAATAGGGCACCTCTGAAGGATTTTAGGCATGAGGATGATGATATCAAAATCAAGTGCTCCATGAAATGATCCTCGAGGGCAGGGTTTATGTCCATCATGCACAGTACTATCTCCCCAGCCCTTTGTTTCCTGTGCAATTCATTCTCATGAATAATATGCAATAAGTACCTAAATTTTTTCCCAAAAAAACTGCTAATAAAAGAAAACGTCAGAAGTGAGACCTAAAGGTAATTTCAATACCATTTGCTGAACCGTCCTTTTCTTGCTCAAAGATATATGATGCTTCCTTCAGCATATATTGTATTTCTGTCCTAAACAGGTTAATCAGAATTATATTCCAAAAGGAGCGCATTCTCCTAAACATTTTTATGAATAAAAAGGGCTATTCCATTTCATGGAGCTATACATCTCTCTCTGAATCAGTTACTCTGTACTTTAATTGTTCCAACTTTATAACAGGTAGTTCCCTCACTATTCACTATTTAGAAATGTTTAAAAGCGTAACAGAAAACAAGAAATAGCATGTGTTGACAAGGATATGGAGAGAAAGGATACCTCATACACTCTTGGTGGGAATGTAAATTGGTGCAGTCATTGTGGAAAACAGTATGGAGGTCCCTCAAAAAAATTAAAAACAGAAATATTCATATGATTCAGTAATTCCACTACTGGGTATTTACCAAAAGAAAATGAAAATACTAACTCAAAAAAGATACATGTATCCCTATGTTTATTGAAGCATTATTTACAATAGCCAGGATATGAAAGCAAACCATGTGTCCCTCAATACATGAATGGATAAAGATGTGGTGTCTGTACACACACACTCACACACACTCACACAAATAATTATGTAACCATAAAAAAGAATATTTTACCATTTGCAACATGGATGGACCTAGAGGGTTTTATGCTAGTGAAATAAGCTAGATAGGGAAAGACAAATACCATGATTTCACTTATATGTATAATCTAAAAAATAAAATGAACAAACAAAAAAAGGAGATGCAGACCTATAAATGGAGAACTGGTGGTTATCAGGAGGGGCAGAGGGTGGTAAAAAAGTGGAGTGGGAGGTACAAGCTTCCAGTCATGAAATGACTAAATCACAGGGATGAAAGGCATAGTATGGGGAATATGGTCAGTGGTACTTTAACAGCAGTGTATGGCAACAGACAGCTCCATTTGTGGTGAGCATAACATGTTGTGCAGAATTGTCAAATCACTATGCTGTACACCTGAAATTAATGTAATATGTATCAACTTTAGTTCAATTTAACAAAATTAAAAAAATAAAAACAGAACAGATGTGTACTGATTTAAGATTATCTGGATTACAGAGAGGGGGTTATCTGGAGATGGGTTCTTCTAGAAGCACCCTGCAGAAGGGCAAGGAGGAAAAACCTTTTTAAAAGCATAAATCA
>PITA01017635.1:0-42755 GCA_004023965.1 Spilogale gracilis | reverse complement strand
TATTTCATTTATCTATTTGACAGAGAGAGATCACAAGCAGGCAGAGAGGCAGGCAGAGAGAACAGAGGAAGCAGGATCCCTGCGGAGCAGACAGCCCAACGCGGGCCTCCATCCCAGGACCCTGAGATCATGACCTGAGCCGAAGGCAGAGGCTTTAACCCACTGAACCACCCAGGCGCCCCCTATTGGACTATTCTTATCACAGCAGAGAATTCTGAGTTTAAAACAAAACAAAACAAAAATAACTGTCTTGCTTGGAGTTAGAAAAACTAGCTTTATTTTTTCAAGTTTTTTTTTTTGGTGCCCAATTAGACAAAGTTCAGATTTAAGTGCTTTCATATAATATTTTACAATACCTTTGTCCAAAGATCTCAAAAGCTTTAACGATTTAAAAATAATTTTCTACGTTTATAGTTGTATTAGCACTTAGTATATTATTATATCATGCTGAAAGCTTGATGAATACTCACATTACATTCATCTGACACCTTTGCTCTGATTATTATTCATCCCATTTTATGTACAGGAAGCTGAGGCTCAGGAAATTTGTGAAAATGGTGAAATGGTGATCTAAATTTCAACCTTTGATATTTCTAACCCCAAAATGCCATCATTTCTTTTATTCCATGCTGCTAGCTCCATTTTGGGAGAGAAATTAGCACTCAGAAACTTAAGTTCCATCCAATAGTATTTGCTCTGCTGTTGACTAGCTGTGTTATGATGTGGAGCAAATGATATAATCCTTCGAGAGCCCCGTTCTCTCCTTGTGTAATGAGCATGCTGGTCTTGATGATTTCGAGGTTGTCTCTAGTTCTTATACCTGAGATTCTGTTGAAGTACTTCTAATTGATGGTATTTTGTGAGCTACCTTTTCATGAACACGAGATACACAAGGGGGCAGTAGAATACTAGAAATATGAATTGATTGCTTACATGTTAGAGCTATTCTTTTCAAGGGAATTAGAGATACCAGATTTCCCCAAGATTGAAAGGATTAAGACCAATTAGAATTATTATTTTATTCATTTATAATAAAGCAATAGCTTTAAGTATTTCTGATAGTGTAAAATACCATTTTGGATTTCTATGCCTAAGGATATGTCATTCGGGAAAGTGATGTCTCTATACTCTTCCTCTTTATTTGGACGTCTGTTAAGATAGGAACTTATTTAACTTCATGGAGAGTTGTGAGGAGTCTTGGTATATTTTAAGGCAGGAGAGCTCTAGTGATACTATCTTTGTAGAGGATTTTGGAATATGCCTGAGAGAAGTGAGAGGGCAGGCTGTTTTGAGTCAGAAATGCCCAATATCTTTGGAAGGGGCTTTTGGAATATGGGATGTGCATTTGGATGCTTTTTGCCTACTAGCTTGGCTTTTCCCTGTCGATGTTTATAACTCTTCTCATTTAACCAAATCAATCAAAACAAAAAGAAAGAAAATCTCTTCCATTATAAACAGAAAAAACCCACTTCTGAGGCAAGATAATAGACTTTTAGAGAGTGCAGACTTAACTGTGCAAATTGTGCTAGTCCGACTCTTTACATACAGATTTAAGCAGTAGTATGAAGAGAAAAGAGCTACATGAAAGTGGACTATAAGGGCTACAGTGATCAATAAAAGCAAAAATTTACTTTAAGAAAAAGTAAATCAGTAAAATTTGTAACAAAAAGTAACAAAAGTAACAAAAAAGTGAGAAGTAACATTTGTACACAGTTTCACAGTTCAAAAAGCATATTCATAGCCTCATTTTCTGAGTATGGAAGTGGTATGTTCTCATTACCCACAATCCCACAACACAAAGAGAAACACTGTTCATAGTCTGTTTCTGCCCAGTGTTTTATCTTCTCTTTCATCTTTGCAACAATCCTAATGGTAGGAAAGGAATAGCTGGAAAAGTGAAAAAATGATCTATATTGGCTGACAAAAATGACCTAGTTGAATTGATGTGATTCTGTGTTCAGTGATGAGAGGAACCTGACAGGAATTATGAAATGCTGTTTTTTTACTTCCCACGCATCTGTCCTTTGCCCAGATTTCTAGAGAATCTGTTGATCCATAGGGATTGTGTACCTAGTGAAGAGGCTAATTGCTGAGGTTTGTCTGTACTTGGGTTTTATTCACCTGCTGTGTTTGACGTGGCGGGGAAATTGGGTGAAGAATGAGTTGTGTTGTATGTATCTTGTTTTTTGTTCTTTTTAAAGATTTTATTTTTTTTATTTTTATTTTTTAAAAAATATTTTATTTATTTATTTGACAGAGAGAAACACCGAGAGAGAGGGAACACAAGCAGGGGGAGTGAGAGAGGGAGAAGCAGGCTTCCCACTGAGCA
This sequence comes from Spilogale gracilis, assembly GCA_004023965.1. NCBI lineage: Eukaryota > Metazoa > Chordata > Mammalia > Carnivora > Mephitidae > Spilogale > Spilogale gracilis. Next base: position 40,426 of record PITA01017635.1, on the reverse strand, counting down.
GGCAGCCCGATGCGGGGCTCGATCCCAGATCTCTGGGATCATGACCTGAGCCAAAGGCAGTGGCTTAACCAACTGAGCCACCCAGGCGCCCCTAAAGATTTTATTTTTAAGCAATTTCTATACCCAATATGGAGCTTGAACTCATAACCCCGAGATTGAGAATGACATGCTCTGCTAACTGCAGTGGCAGGTATCTCAGAATTTTGTTTTGTTAGACTGTACTTGAATAAATTATTCTTATTTGAAAATTACCTACAGTATCTGCTATTTCTCTTAGTTGTAGTGAATTATGGCATTTTTTTCTGACCTGGGACAGATCCTTAAGACCAATATTCAATGTATTTGCAATTAATATATCCAATTTTTATGCACATAAGTCTTTCCACACATCTGAGTTCCTTAATAGAATAAATTTAGAGGTGATTTAATTTTTGTTTTTATGTACTGCTAATTATAATTGTGATGTTGGAAAGAATTATTGTATGGTATCATCCCAACTTATATTGACATTTATTTCTTTTGTTACCATGTTAAATTGAATGCTTCTGAATGACCATCACAAATCTAGAGTATAAAGATTTTTTTTTAAAGATTTTATTTATTTATTTGATAGAGAGAAACACAGCTAGAGAGGGAACACAAGCAGGGGGAGTGAGAGAGGGAGAAGCAGGTTTCCCGCCAAGCAGGGAGCCTGATGCGGGGCTTGATCCCAGGACTCCAGGATCATGACCTGAGCTGAAGGCAGTCACTTAACCAACTGAGCCACCCAGGTGCCCTAGAGTAGAAAGATTTTAAACTGAATTATGAACCTCTCTTACTATCCAGGGATAAAGTGAAGGATAGTTCTCTTATTGTGTAATACATCTTTTCAAAGAGTGCCTTATATGTACTTTTACTTTGCCTCAAGCAAACCTCTAATGCAACTAATTAATTTAGTTAAGTAATATAATGAATTGCTTTTCATCTGACTTCCCTTTGTTGGCCAGAGGCCTACTCGGTGATGTGAATTTAGAAACTTGGCTACCAGTTTGTAAAAGAAAGTAGGCTCAAGTAGGATCCTGGAGACTAGTTCTTTTCCTAGTTTCATTACTAACTTGGGTTGCCTTTGTCATGTTGGGGGATCCTCAGTTTCCCCCTCTCTAAAATGAGGGTTTTGCAAGCTTCCAGAGTTCCCACTAGCTGGAACGCTTGAGGTCCCTGTGTAGTCAGACATCAGACTGGGTGTGTAGTGAATGAGAGTGTCCTACAGGCCAGGATGCAGGAAGGAACAGCTGGCAAGATGGTGATCAGGAGGAGGTAAGATTCTCTTCTGACTATAAACTTTATAGTTAGCTTTATACTGCCAGAACATTGTATTTCTTCTCTTTAGGGAGAAGGAGTGTGTGTGTGTGTGTGTGTGTGCGCGCGCGCACGTGCGTGCCCCTAGGTGTGCCAGGACCTGCACACTCAAGCACGCATGTGCCCATAAGTGCTCATGAGCTCTGACCATGGTTAGGACTGATAAGCAAGCTTTCAGGACAATGTCTTTATATTCAAAAAAGAAGAATGGGCAAGTACACTCCTCCTATGCTGGAATTCCATCTGTACTGGAAAAGAAAGGAAGAATGCCAGATCATATACAGCAGATCCTGCCTGGTGTGTATGAAAGGACAATGAAATTATGCACAAGGGAGTTATGATTCTCATTAATGAGGCTGTTTTATTAACGTCTTGTGATTTCAGCAGCAGCTCTAGGGGTTTGGGGGGCATTACTAGGTTTTGTATTAGTGTCGTTACTGAGCTTAGCTTTTCCATCCAGTGACTGTATAAACATCTTCTAAGTGTAGAAAATATGAGTACACATCCAATTACTATTAGTGCAATGACACTCAAAATTTTGCAAGCATCATTAAGATGAAAAGTATTACCTCTTGGGAGTGCCTGGCTGGCTTAGTTGGTAGAGTATGCAACTCTTGATCTTGGGGTCATGAGTTCAAGCCCCACATTTGGCATAGAGATTGCTTTAAAAAAAGTATTATCTCTTGGAGAGTAACACGGTGTGGAAAAAATTTCAAGCATGAGTTGAGAGAGAGGGTGGGGGAATAAAAGAAGATAGACCGACCATAAGGGAGAAAATGTACTGAGTCATTTAAATTTTATAAATTATAATGGAAGTAATTCTGGAAGCAGCCTTACCCAGTAAATTCCTCTTTAGCCCTCTTCTCAAGTTTCCCCTTCTCCATCCCTCACCCCAAAGGATGGCCACCAAGGCAGAAAGCATCTAGTGAGGTATTCTTTCGGGTCTGTGATGTTCTGATGCATCTTACAAATATGCAGTGGCGGTGAGGGCCTGGGCAGAAGTAGGTGTGGCCTGACCCAGGTGTGGCACTGTGCAGGGGCTGCCTTCTAGCTGGGCTGCTTTGGCTGAGTTGCTCTCACTGGGATCAAGTTGCCATGTCAGCAAAATGCCGTGATTTAGGACAAATGACTTAAACACTTGTTTCTAGGTGCTTGTGTTTAAAAAAAATTTTTTTTAAAGATTTTATTTATTTGACAGCGAGAAACACAGCTAGAGAGGGAACACAAGCAGGGGGAGTGAGAGAGGGAGAAGCAGGCTTCCCGCCGAGCAGGGAGCCTGATGTGGGACTTGATCCCGGGTCTCCAGGATCATGACCTGAGCTGAAGGCAGTCGCCCAACTGAGTCACCCAGGCGCCCCGTGTTTAAAATTTTTTTATTTGATTTTTACCCTTCTTTCCTCATCCCCACTTTTAAATGGAGGATAACTGGAGAATCTGCTGTGAATTAACTGACCAAATTGATTAAGCACTTTCCTCTTTCCATTGTCTGGGACAAATTACAGCCAGCCTTACAAAAGTGAATACTTATGTACTAGTTATAACACAACAGAAATAGCCTTTAATATGAACTCGTATGAGACAAAATGATTCTATAGCTTTTTGGGAACATGTGCTGTTCCCAAATCCCCTGGATTTAGAGAAAAATTCTTAATGAAAGCCTCAATGAAATGCTACTTACCTTATATTTTAAAATTTGAGACTCATTTATTTTTTTTGTCTTTCTCTATGATGGGCATCCATCTGTGGCAGCTGAATATAGCATGTACAAGAAGTTGTTTAGTTTTTCTCTAATGAATGCTTTTAAAAGTACTCTGTAACATCTTGGGTGGATTCTATGACTTTCTGGTTGTTTTGGTTATTGAGGGTCTAATGTAATTTACCACATTCACCTCAAAACCCTCTCCTTCCAGACCCTCAGCATAGGCCTGAATTGCCTGTTGGGGGTTATAGGGGGAGGCTCAGGGTGCTCTGCTGTACATGTTCCCCTTGAGGAGGAATTCAGGCCTGGCTCCTTAGATTTTGGTAGAAGGAAGAGAGATGCAAAGGAAGAAAGCAAAGTTCTAGAAGCCATGTCTGGGTATGTCAGTGGTGGTGAGGTAATTCAGACTCCCTTTGGGTCCATCCTCTGAGTGTTTAATTTCACTTCGTCTCTCACCAGGGACTTTTTCCCAGAGGACCTGCTGTCTCCTTCCAGCCCCAGCCATCGTCCCTTCCTGATTCCCTCTGGCTGAGGCGCGGCTTCCCTGCTGAGGGCCCTGGGGCAACTGTCTGGTCCCTGCCCTTCTCTTATCTCTGAGTTTGTTCACAAGGTGTTATGCTGCCTCTTCTTCCCAGACCTACTGACTATAGTCTCTCTTTTCTCTTCTCAGACTGTTATGCAGGTGACTCCCACAAGCCTATAGAAATCTCTGAATCATTCTTTGGTAGCTCTTCCCCTGTTTGTGTCTGGGGGTGAGGGGCACTTCCTCTGATTTCATCCCCAAGACTGCCATTCCTCGAAACACTTGAGGCTAAGGGCGCTTGGGTGGCTCAGTTGGTTGAGCGACTGCTTTCGGCTTGGGTCTTGATCCTGGAGACCCGGGATCGAGCCCCACATCGGGCTCCCTGCTTGGCGGGAAGCCTGCTTCTCCCTTTGTCAGTCCCTCTGCTTGTGTTCCCTTTCTAGCTGTGCTTCTCTCTGTCAAATAAATAAATAAAATCTTAAAAAAAAAGACATTTGAGGCTATACACACAATAGGGGATCAGGGAATGTGACTTTGAATGGATAGAATGCTATCCGCCTAACTCCTAATAAATTTCCTTGGACCCCTCCCCAGCTGCTGCACTCTGCTTCTTGTCCACTAAGATTTTGAATTCAGGTGACTTAATTTCCCCAAAGGTTCTGATGTTCTTCATTGTACTTGCTTTGTGCAAGATTATGTAGCTGGATTGATCAGAACCAAGTGATGATCTAGTCCCATGTAACTCCAGGACGAGCGGCCTTAGCCTCTTTTCCCCATTCGGGAATCGAATGATGGGGAGATTTTGCTGGGTAACTGAACCCACTGTGATCTTCTTTCTTGTCATGGTTTCTATGTCGAGGCTACTCACATTCTGTAATGACAGAGGGGATGAAAAGATTTGCAAAATGGCAAACAGAAGGTCTGGATATTTGGGAAGCCCAGACGGATGAGAAGTAACAACATTCAGTCTTTGAAGCTTTCTTTAGCTTTAGTTGTTAGAAGCAATGAGCCTGTTGCCTTTAAGCGAGAACCGTAGCAGGCCCTTTCTGTTGGACTCACGTTCTTTCTCTTAAACCGTGGCCGCTGGGAGGCCAGCCAAGCAGAAAGGCCCTTGATTTATTCCTTTATGCTTGGGAATACCAATTTTCTGATTACTAAATTAGAAAGAAGAAATAATGTGTCTCATAAACAGTCAACGTTTGCTTCAGATTTGCAGACTTCTCACGTTTTAAATGGTTGCTTATGAGAGTTATTTCCCCTTAGACCTGTGTTACAAATTTAAGCCTTTGTTCTTTAAGCTGCATTTCCATAATTATAATTAATTTTCCCCTGCTCTCTCATTTTCCCAATTGTCTTTTCCTACTCTGTGCCTAATGTATGCACAGAGACTGATGGGAGGATGAAATGTCTCTCCATGAGTAGATTCAGGGTTCTTTCAGGGCAACGTAATTATTTCATTTAGTTGCACAAAAGATGCAGGTTTCTTTCCTTGGACCACAATAATCATTATTAGTGATTGCATCTGTAGTCACAGAACCTTCCCATTTCACATCAGAAGAGAGGTTAAAAAATGCAAGTTTGTCCTGTATTGTGTAAATGAAAAATCCCAGTGGCCCTGTGATACTTTATATTTTCTTAGGACTCGTTTCTCTCAGCAAGTATGTCTAAGGTTATCACAAGTGCCAACTCTTGGTGTGAAGGATATTGAGATTTCACATTTAAGGCTCGTGTTGTAGCCTGAGGTGGTTTCACACTCCCACAGCCTCTGCTGCCGTCCACACGCAGGTAGCTCCCAGCCGCGCACCCTGGTGTCCACAGCCAGCCCCTTGGTGCTCCATACCCTAACGTCCATCCTCTCCCCTGACACTGCTGATACTGTCTAGGTCCTCAGACTCAATGCAGCGGACACACAACTCCCTCTCTGCTGCCTGTCAGCCTTGCCAGCCTCAACCTGCTCTTCCCGCCCTCCTTATGCGGGGCTCTGCTGACCTTTACATTCCTTGCTCACAGAACTTACTTCTTCTTCTTCACTTGCCTAGCTTTCAAATCCTCCTTCAGACCCCAGAGTAAAGGTGCTTTCTTCAGAGATGCCTTTTCTGACTTCCCAGCCTAGGTCAGGCCCCCATTTTAGGTGCTTCTGTCTCCCGACACTCTGCCTCACTGCCTTATCACTGTTGTAATAAGACAGTTCCATGAACACCAGTTTAATTTCTGTCCCACCATTCCTGCGAAGTTCCAGGAGACTGGAGACTTTTCTGACTTCTGTCTCCAGTACAGAGTAGAGTGTGCTGTGTACCTTATAGTAGGTGCTCAGTAAAATACTGCTGAATGAATTTAATTCCCTCCTTTAAGAAGGGAGATAAGAACCATCTACACTTTCATTATTTTTGCACTCTTAAGTTTGGCTCCTAATCGTTGTGCTGTGGAATGTATCCGTTCTCTGGCTTCAGTCCCTCTTCTTTCCTTCCTTCATGCCTTCACCATGGAGAACAAAAGAATACCCACAAACCATCCCTTCCTGAGATTGAGAAGGAATAGACCACTTCTGCTGCTGAGAATCTTAGTGTGCGTTAGAAAAGATGATTACCAATGTATCATGTCTTGGAATGGAAAAAGAGGGACGGACTCATTTCTTTAAAAGAAATTTGGACTTTTTGCATTCATTTAATACTGCTTTCCAGAATTTCCATGTTGGTTATGTGTGTGTTTAGCTTATTCGACTCTGAATGTGGAGGTTTCACTCATTAAAATAACACTATCAGTAAAACCTGCCTAATTGCGGTGTTTTGCATACTATTAAAATTCTCTGCTGCCTGTGTCTAAAAAGTCTTCAGTCTGCAGAAGTGAGAGTTGTCTGTGGGCTAATTCTTACCCTAGAGAGGATCGAATAGACCTGCACCAAAACAAAAGCACCACTTTTCTCCCTAAAAGAGGAGGATAGGAGGCCCGGGGGTAGGTACAGAAGAAGAATAATCAAACAGCATAGGGCTTCTTTAAAACTTAAGGAAATGCACTTTTATTTCAGATTTACAAACAAGAAAAATGGTTAGCCTCTAGGCCTTTCATCTAAGAGTCCCCAGGCAATGTAAGAGTACACTCCTGACTTCAGGTAGCAAAGTGACTCAGAAATAACACCTCCCTGGGTAAGATAAATGTAGAATTTGTGAAAACATTTTTTTGTCCAATTTTGTTTTGCCTATTTCTGATCCTGGTAAGACAGAGTATGTGACATATCAACAGAGTTCTTTGAATTTTTTGTATTTAAATAAAAGATGGTGACTTATGCCTAATTAGAAGGGAGAACAGTGAACACATTTGTTATTTAGTGCCTATTTTTATTCCTTGCCAACATGATATCGAACATCAGTGTATATTCATAAATGACCATTCTTTGAAATTACACGGGTGTCAAAATTTCAAGGTATTGTGCTTTTAATCTCGAAGGAGCTTATCTCTGGATGTGGAGACTTGTATTTATTAACTCTAAAGCCAGTGGTTCCCCTCCCTGGGCTGCACGACGGAATCACATGGAGATATAAAACTGTTGTGTGCCTCCCCCTCTGAGATTCTGATCTAATTGTTCTGGGGTGTGGCCAGGGTGTGGGAGAAGTTTTAGAACTCCCCAGGAGGTGCCATTGAATAACCAATTAGATTCTGGTGGGTTGAAAACTCCCAGATTTAAGGTGACAAATACATTTTGTCTCAACAGAGCCACCAAATTTGTGAGTTTGATAATGGTTATTCTCTATGATAGCCTATATTGTACTAAATCTTGAAGGTGTGGGAAGGGGGGCATCTAATAAGAAGGATCTGGATACAAATAGTGTGAGTATACAGGAAGCAGGAAAATGCTTGAGATTTTGTGGCTGCTGTTTTCTTTAAAAATTGTTTTCACATTATTTTTGTGATGATAGCAATACAGGCTCACTATAAAAAAGTTGGAGAGTACAGAAGAGACCAAAGAAACATGGGAAACAATTGATAATCTCAGTATGTGTTTTGTTTTATTTTATTTATTTATTTTAAGCAGGCTCTGTGCCCATCATGTGGCTTGAACTTACAACCCGGAGATCAAGAGTCTCATGCATGCTCTACGGGCTGAGCCAGCCAGGTGCCCCCCAGCGTGTGTTTTATGCCTGCACTTTCCTGAAATGATTTAACAGCCAAAGATTAAGTAGCAATTCTCAACTCTGGTTATACATTAGCATCTTCTGGGGTGCTTAAAAAATAATGATAGTTGGGTTCTACTCCAGTCTGGTAAAATAATCTCTTGGATGTGGGACCAAGATGTCATCTTCAGTTGTTCATTCCTTATATCTACATTTTTATCTATGTATATACATATCTATACCTTTCTATCTCTATATGTTTATCTTTAAGTGATTTTGATGCACTGGGAAGTGTGAGAATCAGTGGGCTAGGGTTGCTGACTGAAACATGGGTCAGTAGACTACGTCAGGTATTCGCTTACATGAAAGTCTTGATTTTTATGCAGACGAGGGGGCAAGTGATATGCTCATCTTGATACATATCAGTAATTTCTTTCCTAACAGATTTATTTCTTATTTATTTATTCACTTATTTATTTTTAAAGATTTTATTTATTCATTTGACAGAGAGAGAGAGAGAGAGAGAGAGAGAGAGAGAGAGAAACAGAGAGGACACAAGCAAGGGGAAAAGGCAGAGGCAGAGGGAGAAGCAGACTCTCCACTGAGCTGAGGGCCCGATGACATGAGGCTCGATCCCAGGACCTGGAGATCATGACTGAGCCAAAGGCAGAGGCTTAACCATCTGAGCCACCCAGGTGCCCCTCATATTCTTTTTAATTTCATGCTTTCCTAGTGTCCTTAAAGTGTGGTTTGTCTCATAGCCAATAGATCTGTTACCTGATACAAAAATAAACCTTTGAGCATTAACTGATCTCACAGTGTTATCCACAGTCTCCTGATGGTGAACAGAAATATTTTGGGAAGGTTCTTAAGAACAGGCAACAAAGAACATAAAAATAGTGTTTTGTTTTGATTAATCCATGATGAGGACTACACAGTTCACAGCAGGATAATTCAAGAATTGGTACAGAAATAAAGATGAAACATAGGAATTGGGGGAACAGTGCCATCGTTTGGAGTACCTCAGATGTAACTCCAAGTGTCATAAAGTGGTTTGTCTGTCAACCTTGGCAAAAGGGGTACCTAGAGACGTAGAGAAGCACACACAGTTTATCGTAGAAGGCAAACTGTGTCAGATGCTAAGTATTGTGAAATGCTAGGTGGTTTTTCTGTGGGATAAATCTTAAAAATTTCTCCATTTTCTGAGTATTGGAAATGGTTCGATCTTTATATAATATTGGCATATTGGGACGAAAGAGGAGTTTTACCTGAAAGCATTGAGAAAACCAATGCTCAGGACCCCTTTGCTATTCCTAGAAGTTTCAGAGTTAGAAAAGAGAAATCTTGTCTCAGGTGACTCTTACGTTGTGCGATACCTCCTTCTTTGCACATGGGGTTGTATGGGGGTCACAGAGGGGAATTTGGGGCTAATGTTAAGATAATCAAGTTTAGATCTATTAGCAGGAATCAGCGGATTCTACAACGGCATATTCCTGGGGCACCATCAGGAAATTTTAGGGTTGATCCTGAATCAAAGTTGCCCCTAGAATTGGTAATGGTGGTTGCTTTTCCAGCTTATCTCTCTTGAGCCTTTAAAAAAAAAAAATTATTTGACAGAAACACAGCTAGAGAGGGACCACAAGCAGGAGGGGTGAGAGAGGGAGAAGCAGGCTTCCTGCTGGGCAGGGAGCCCAATGCCGGCTCCATCCCAGGACTCCAGGATCATGACCTGAGCTGAAGGCAGACGCTTAACCACTGAGCCACCCAGGTGCCCCTCTCTGGAGTCTTTCAACAAGACAGTTTTACAGATAAAACTCAGAGAGGTTAACAATTAGCCACAAAACACATTGGTAGATGCTGGTTTTCAAAGCCAGGTTTGTCAGTCTCTGAAATATAGGTTTTTCTCTATTGTGATACAATGTGTTAAACAAACTTGTTTCTTTTAAAGCAACTCAGGGTGTGGGTTTGAGTGTTTTACAAGAGCCTTAAGACCCGTTAGAGGCCACTAAAGGACTCCACAGGGGCACCAATGCGAGCTGCCTTTAGGCTGAGAAGGGCACTTAGGGAACCAGGTGTGGGGGCAGAGAACTGATATGAACTGGAGCCATACTTGGGAGCATGTTGAAAATGCAGACTCTTGAGTCTTACTTGGTACTTACTGAATTGGAATCTGCATTTTTTTTAAAAAGATTTTTATTTATTTGACAGAGAGAAACACAACCAGAGAGGGAACACAAGCATCGGGAGTGAGAGAGGGAGAAGCAGGCTTCCTGCCGAGCAGGGAGCCTGATGTGGGGCTTGATCCCAGGACTCCGGGATCATGACCTGAGCTGAAGGCAGAGGCTTAACAACTGAGCCACCCAGGTGCCCCTGGAATCTGCATTTTTTTTTTAAATTAGCTTTTTTTTTTTTTTTTTTAAGATTTTATTTATTTGACAGAGAGAAACACAGCCAGAGAGGGAACACAAGCAGGAGTGAGAGAGGGAGAAGCAGGCTTCCTGCCGAGCAAGGAGCCCGATGTGGGACTCGATCCCCGGTCTCCGGGATCATGACCTGAGCCGAAGGCAGTCGCTCAACCAACTGAGCCACCCAGGCGCCCCTGGAATCTGCATTTTAACAAGATTCCTAGGTGATGTGTATACTCTGAAGTGTAAGCAACACTTCTCAAAGAGATCCACTTGGATGTGAGCCCCTGAGCATGAGGGATTAGTTCAAGGAATAGGTGGGAGAGGAGGGAGTCAGGGGAAAGGGAAGAACTGTTTCCCATCAAAAAACACATTTAGAGGGTAGAAACTTTTATGTGAGGGGAGAGCTAAAGACAGAGACCCCAAATACTATCCCAGTGGTCAGATTTCCAAGTGGCAAGTAATTTTCTTTGTAGAAGGGACTTAAAAATATGAACCTCCTATGTTCAAAACCTAGGAAGGTACGGCTAAGGACATAAGCAGTACCCTAGTCTGCAATGACATGTGACGCATCAGAACTAGAAAGGACTTGGGAAGCCATCTGATTGAAGGATGCTAAACCAGACCTGTAACTGGGCTTTAGGACATTAGTGAAATCACAGAACATTATTCAAAACACTCTTATGTAGATATGTATACTTTTGTGCATCCTTCTATGAGTACAGTCCTTAGTTTTTTTTTTTTTTTTATCATATTTCAAAGTAATCTGATGTAAACCTTTGATTAAAACCAGTCCCCTTTTATAGGAAAGAAGGTGACTGGTGCATGTTCATACCAACCAGCTGTAGGAAAAGTTGATTCTGAATGCCAGCCTTTTGTCATTCCACCTCAACTGGCCTTTATGATTTGAGCTTAAGTATTGTGAAATGCTAGGTGGATTTTCTGTGGGATAAATCTTAAAAAGTTCTCCATTTTCTGAGTATTGGAAATGGTTTGATGTTTATATTGCATTGGCATATTGGGATGTAAGAGGAGTTTTACCTGAATGCATTTCAAAGGCTCCGTGTATGGCCAGGTGAGTGTGAAGACCACTGCAGGGCTGCTACAGTGCAGGGTGTTGTGGGCGTGGCCCTGTGTGGCCCCTTGCTGAGCGCAGCAGAGTTCCCTGGCAGACAGCCCTCCCCGCCTGGTGGCCTCCAGCTGACTTGTGTGTGTGTCTTCGTAGCTAATAAATGATTATGAACTCTGTGGGGAGCCAGATGCTGAACTTTACAAACAGAGTAATATAATCCATGTAGCATTTAGATCAAGTAATGATTTCACTATCTGGTAATTTACTACCTGGTAAGGTGTTGACTCCGTGAATCCAAAGGACATTGAGAACATTTTTCATTTCTAAGGATAAAGTTTGAAAGCTGCTGCCCTGTAAAACCACAGATGAATGGCCTTTAGTTGTGAAAGTTAGCTTGGTAAGGTGGGCCCTCTTTGCATCTACCAGAAAATAACGGGGTACCCAGATCCTTGCGAATGATGTTCGGGTCCGGAGGATGGTTTTGGAAGGACAGATATTTAACATCTCCATTTGCAGCCTGTGTTTGAGAGATGGCTGCTCCTATTTTAGCTCTTGAGACTCCATCTGTGAAATAATAGTCTCATAAGCCTCTTATTCTGAATCTTTAATTATATGTTTGATCCCCTGTTCCTTACCATTTGTCCTAAATTGTATGAGTCAGTGCAGAGGTGTAATATCTGGCAACTATAGGTACCATGATACTAGTCATGTAACATTTTTTCCTTGGATATGTAACAAGTTCTGCATAAAGTATAGTACTAATTTATTTCTAAATTAGATTAATTTATATAAAGTGATAAAATGTTATTGGTTTCTTATTTCAGCATTTTAGTATTCATGAAGGAGCAATTCTTTCTTCTTTTCTCCAAGGTCTTTAACAAAATTAGCCTCTGTAACCCTTTTTGTGCTAGTTGACTGTGAATGAGGAGAACTAATGAAGCAGAAAATTAAAATACTTTTGATGTTTTAATTTTAATACTAATCATTAATCTACATTTCAGAGTTATTTTCTCATTGATAAATTTATGGCTTTAAAAAGTATTTCTATGATTTATAATTTTTTTTTAGCTACAGAGCTTTATTAGATTTTTGAAATTCTTATTATTTATATATCTTGTGAAGGAACAAGAGTTTTGGCAGCCAAAAATCAACTTGATTATTGGCAGAAGGCTTATTTGTGTATACTCCCAAGCATTTCACTGTCCATGTGTACCTTTTTTTAGAAAAAGTTAAACATAGGCCATCTTGAATATATTTTCACCTTTAGGAGAGTATGCATTTTCTGGGAGTACTTTAGAGAGTGGTTATACCATAATATTCATGCTGTTTTAGAACTAAAAGCACTGGAGTTGTATAGAATTTTCAGAGCTGAAAAAGACCTCAAGGACCTCCAGAAAATTATTTAATGCAGCCAGTTTGCGAGATCCTTCTGGAATGAACAGGGAACATGACGTTAGCACCCAGCATGTGAGAAATGTCCAGTAAGCGAATGAATCAGTAACCTCCTACGTTCCATCAGCAAGGCTCTGAAGGTCTGGGAAGGTGAACTGGTGGGCCTGAGTTGAGTTACCTGAACTGTTGGCAGGTGGTCCGGACAAAGTCTCTGGTTGCAGGCTGCAGCCCATCCCTCCATCACACTGCGTGCCTGTACTCTCTCACTTCTCCATCTCACGCTACATAGAGGCAGCTGGTTGGTTCCCAGGTGCTGGTGTAACTATCGGCCATCTGTTCCTAACCCAGGGTCCTCATTCCCCAAGCTAGTTTGAGCACGGGATGTTGCTTCCTACCTTAGATGTTTGTTGACCTAGCTTCTGTGCTGAGGATTCAGCAGTTAACAGAGTAGAAATGGTCCCTGTCTGGAGAGCCTTTCGGCCTTGTCTTTCCTTTGCTATTACTCTCCTCCTCCCCTTTCTACTGCCCCCAAGCTCACCTGGGACCTTTATGTGAGGGATGCTTTTCTTTGGAAATAATTTTATCCTCACAGAAAAGCTGTAAGAATGAAAATACATCCAAGAGACGTCATATATCTTTGCCCAGATTTACTTACTGTTACCTTTATACCATTTGCTTTATCATTACAGACTTGCACACTCATTCCTTACACACACATGTACACACACACACACAGCTATTTTTTCTGAATAATTTGAGAATAAATAACCTACCTTATGGTCCCTCTGCTCCTAAATACCTCAGTGTCTATGTCCTGAGAATAGGGATATTACCTTATATAACCAAGGCGCAAGTTATCAACTTAATACATTTAAAATTAATAAGACCCTTTAAATTTTTTTTAAGGGCCTTTATTTTGGAACTATTTTTTTTTTTTTTAAAATTTGATCTCCACAGGGAAACAGACCTGGGGGAAGGAAACTAGAAAACATGGAAAAAATATTGTGACCTCATAACGAGCGAAGTTGGGGATGGCCTGACGTGTGCGTGATCTGTGCTTACTTGAATGCTCTGCCGTTGCCACTTTGAAATTGTTTATTTTTGAAAAAAGCCTTGTATTTTCATTTTGAATGGGACCTGGAGATTATGTAGTTTGTCCTGCCTAGCATACCTGTGTTCTGGGCTAGGAAGTTCTGAATCTGATTTTATAGATAATGTTGTATAGATAAGGAAACTGAGGCTGAGAGGGATTTAAAATAATTTGGCTCCATCCCTGGTGGGATGGAGATTCGAACTTCACTCTTTTTGACTCTAGATCCCATGGCTGTCATGTCACTTTCAGCTACTCCATGCCTCCACCTCTCCCTGTACTGTGCTTAATTATTTTGGGTTTGGAGCCCTCCTTGCTACTTTTCTCCTCAGGTACTCTGCCTTCTTTTGGTACCACAGGCTGTTTTGTTTCTCTTTTTCTTCCTAAATTGCTGGGCTAAAGTGTTCACTAGAAGGCTATTTGGAAAACCTCAGTAAGTTGGTAATTTTTGTCTCAAAGGAACTGCCCATGAGTAGTTTCCATCTTAATCTTCGCTCAGATTTATAGAAAAAGGCTGCCTATGGCTACTCCCTCATTCAGCCCTCTATCCCAGTCGCAGCATCCGGTTTTCTTCATGTTCCCAGCTTTGGGAGTCCCGTCATCCTTTGGGATCTGAGGTCCTGCTTCATTCCGAGTCTTCAGCTGGGAGTTGGAGAACTATCTGGAATCTCATTTCCTTCCTTCCTTCCTTCCTTCCTTCCTTCCTTCCTTCCTTCCTTCCTTCCTTCCTTCCTTCCTTTCCTTCCTTCTTTCTTTCCAAATATTTTATTTATTTGACAGAGAGAGACAGAGCAAGAGAGGGAATACAAGCAGAGGGGAGTGAGAGAGGGAGAAGCAGGCTTCCCACTGGGCAGGGAGCCTGATGCAAGGCTTGATCCCAGGACTCCGGGATCATAACCTGAGCAGAAGGCAGACACTTAATGACTGAGCCACCCAGGCGCCCCTGGAATCTGAGTTTCTGTGTTTGGGTGGGTCTTCCTGCTCTCAGACCTTCTTGGGGGCTCACTACAGGCCTGGGGCCTTCTAGGCCCTGGGAAGGCATCTGCAAACCAGACATTCACTGTTACTGTTCTCAGGAGTTTATGTCGTTGTCCTCCCTGTGGCTGTGTCCTGTCGACATAAGATGGCTATCAGGCAGAAACAAAATTAATTAACCAGAATTGTTGTTGGGGAAAACAAGATGAGGAGAAAGGCTAAAGAAGCAGAGTCACTTGAGACTTGAGGACGAGGGCCTGGGTGTGAAAGAAGAAGAGGAGAACGCATTGTTGAAGTTGCAGAGGATGACCATCTCTGTCTTGTCCACAAAGTGACAAAGGACTCAATTTTTCATTTCTGTAGAGTAATTTAGGTGAGGAGTTTAGGCTGTGATAGTGCTTGCACTGTGACATATTGAACATTGTTATCAGAGGAGCCAGTCCCATCCGTTTCCTAGGTTTTCTTCCAGAATGAGGACTGCTGTCTCCCTGCGTAGGTCATTTAAGGTCATGTCATCCTTGCCCTAAAGGTCATCTTTTGTTATGAAAATGCCCTCCCATACACTATAGGATTAGATTTTCAGAGGAGCCCATCTCCTTCCTGTCTTTACTGGTTTCTGGCCATCCAGTTCTCCCCGAAACTGCTTCTCCTTCCCAGGAGAGTCTCCGTTCAGCTGCACAAAGGCACGCAGCCCTGAAGGCGGCTGGGGTGGGGGCGGCTCGCTGTGCAGAAGGAGCCTTGCAGTTTGGTCCATCCTTCTCCAGGCCTTGGCTTTGGCAGGCGTGGGAGACTTTCCCGAGACGTGGCTGCTGGCTCTTCGGGCTGAGATGTTGTGGTTCCTGCAGTCAGGGGCTCTGAGCTGTTCTCTGGTCTGTACTCAGAAGAGCTTTGTTTAGAGGGAGGTAGTCTCATCATTGAGAATCTCCTTCTCCCTTTCCCCTACTCTTCTCTCCCACTGTTATCTTCGTGTTTGCACTGCTCGTGGGACCAATCTGAATATGCAGTGTTCTGAGCTTCAGGATTACCAGATGCAGGGGGATTTGCCTTGTGATAACCATGCACGCCTCCCATTTGAATGCATATATTGTAATCCCTATTTAACTGACTGTAAACCAAGCCATGCCTGGGCAGATGATATTTACTTTTTTAGGAAACCCAGAGATGTCAGATGAAGGCATGTAAAATGCCCTCCACTGAAGTATCAGCTATGCAGAAGCACGGTTGTTACATAAGCAAACAGTCCTGCTTTAGCTGGTGTGCTGGAGAGAGGACAAGTACCTTGGGTTTATTCTGGACATTTAGGCTCCCTCCATCCAGCCCCTCCTCCCAAGGCGGGGAGGTAAAGGGGCTCTTCCGTTCCAGGGTACAATTGCTTCTGGAGTGCCATGGGGGAGTTTGAATATGTCATTCCTTAAGTTTTGAGTATGTAATTAAACCTTCAGCCCCGAGAGAATATACTTGTTTTAATATATGTCATTGTCAACCACTATTAGAGATTCCCATGTGCCTACCTATTCTCCACTGTTGATGTTGTAATTAACCCTGATCAGAACTGACGGTAGATACCTAAAACAAATGATGCTGAGTTATAAAGTCTGGGTACCTTTATTTATATCTGGATATGAGTTCATGCAACTCAAATGTCGATTGAATGTTCACGTTTTCCAAGTCTCTACCGAAGGCGTTTTGAGTGCTGCAAGTGCTCACTGGCAGGGAGCTCCTGGGTGAGAATAGGGCCTGCACATAAAATTTTGCCCATGCGGTCTCTGTTGTTTGTGTGGTAGCTCAAGCTGGCATCAAGCTCTGAGCTGACCAAGGATTTTATTTTGAGTTACATTGACATCTTCATCAAACTGGTAGTGATGTGCCTGTAAATTTTATGCTAGCCTATACAATTTAAAGCGACATGAGCAATAGTCATATTCCCCCCCCTGCAAAAAAAGAGAACTTGTAATTTTAACGCTAAGCCTCTTGAAGAGAGGATCAATAAATCATCAAGGAAGCATCATTTCAAAGAGGCAGTGTAGCCAAAGGGTGGCTGGCTCATGTTTGTCCTACAGAACAGAGCAGTATTTAATATGGGTGATGCTTATTTGTTTTGGGATTCGGATGCTTAAAAATGTGTAGCAATTACTGCCCGCTGATGCATGTCAAGTTTTTAATGAAGGAGGAGGCCAAACTGGTTAATTTGACAAGCATGTGTGATCTATAGGACATGTTCCATATCATTAGAATATGTAGTTCTCTCTCTCCGGTGAGGAATAAACAACCACAGCAAGCCTGCTGTCTAGATAGAACGCTCGTTTCCGTTGTTCTCGGCTCTCGGGACATTTTTGTGCTACACTGGGTTTACAGTTCCTGGTTGCACCCTGTTATCTAGAGTTCATTCTTGCTGGCCATGATGGTAAGCATGCATGCATGATATGTGGGAAGAACACTGTTTGGATTAGAAAATCCTGTTGCAGTTAACCTCTGCCCCTGGCATTGTTGGGCACCGTCAGCTTTGTGATCTCGGAGGCTCAGCTTCCTCATCTGTACAGGCCAGATGATCGTGGTGCCTCTTCCCACTTTGTATAGCTGTTGTCAGATTCACAGAGAGCATCTGTTCCTGAAAGGACTTTGTAAGGGGGTGAATATAAAGGACCGTGCAGGGGTGACAAGGTTATCATGATTCCACCCGATGGGCATTTAAGTACCTTGCATACACCTTTGAGGAGTGCTTAACTTTTTCTTTGAAAATAAACTTACTGTTGTGTTTCACTTTGTACTGTGGCACTTGATGGGAAAGTTCTAGCAATTTCCTGGGGTGGTCCATTCAGGTGTTTCAGAGCTTCCTGTAATAGTGATTTCCCTAAATGCATTGGTGATGAGTAGGCTATACGTGTGTACCATGTTGCTTACAGTTTTTAATCCATGCAACGACGGCAGCAGCTTTCATGTAGCGAGTTGAGTGCATTGTAAATGTAAACTGAGAGCATATCGCCGGTGCCATCCCATAGACACTTGAGGGCAAAAGTCTTTTTCCTTCAGTGAGCTGTTCTTTCATCTCTGTGATTCACATTGATCAAGTAATTGGATGGTGCTTCATCCACTTCAGAGTGGGATGCTGCTCGGGACGGCTACCAAGTACAGATAGCCCTGAGTGGTCAGAGGATTTTGATGAAGGGCTAGTGCCCAGTGTCCCTAGAATGACCTGAACCAGCTCATGGTGAAGAAGGGAGAGGCTCAGACGGAATGATGCCGCAATGGAGAGGTGAATGCCGTCTGTTTTACTAAAGCCAATGTCCTTGCTCATCCCAAGAGCCCGTGTCTCCCTGGAGGGCCTACTTGGGAGTCTCCTGAAATCTAACTCCTTGATTTTGTGTGTTATGTGTGGGATTCTTGTTGAGGTTTCATCTGTCTGTGTAGTTATATTGGTGTTTTTGCTATATGGTATATTAGGATCTGGGGTTTCCTGTGTAGTTGAGTGCATAGTGAGATTTCATAAAAAGAATTAAGCTCTAATAATTCTCTTGGGTGCTCTACAGGGCTTTCAGATGAGAAAATAGATTGCATGGTATAAATGACAAGCTGAAGATCTCCAGAATACCTTATCTGATGAAGAGCACTGGCCCTGAAGACAGACTGTGGGGATTCAGATCTCACGTCTGTCATTCATTTGCTGGGCGGACTCAAGGAAGTTACTTGACTTCTCTCTGCCTCAGTTTCCACATCTGAAACTAGAGAAAGGATTATAAATAATTCACTCATACAGGCATTGTAAGGATTAAATAAGATATGTACGATGCTAGCAGAGGTATCTGAAATATAGTTAGTGCTTCATAAATGTCAGTAATTCTCAAAGAAAGTTCTCCATCATTTCAGTATACCAATGGGAAGGGATTATTTCCCCCCTAATTGAGAATTAGTAAATTGGCTAGACTTTAAAAAATGTTATTTTTGGGCACCTGGGTGGCTCAGTTGATTAAGCAACTGCCTTTGGCTCAGGTCATGATCCTGGAGTCCCAGGATTGAGTCCCACATCAGCTTCCTGCTTGGCAGGGGGTCTGCTTCTCCCTCTGACCTTCCCCCTCTCATGCCTCTCTCTTTCTCACTCAAATAAATAAATAAAATCTTTAAAAAATGTTATTTTTCCCCCTGAATAAAAGCAGTAAATGCTGGTTCTAAAAATTTAAAATATAGTTAAATTTCAGAAGAAAAGTACCTAGAGGGGCGCCTGGGTGGCTCAGTTGGTTAAGCGAATGCCTTCGGCTCAGGTCATGATCCCAGAGACCCGGGATTGAGTCCCACATCGGGCTCCCTGCTCGGCAGGAAGCCTGTATCTCCCTCTCTCACTCCCCCTGCTTGCGTTCCCTCTCTGGCTGTGTTTCTCTCTGTCAAATAAATAGATAGATAGATAGATAGATAGATAGATAGATAAGTATATCTTTAAAAAAAAGTACCTAGATACCTCATTGTTAATCTTTTTCCTATATTTTTCTAGTCCTTCATTCTCTTTCTATGCACATATATTTTACATAATTAAAATAGTGTACATTTAATCTGTAACCTTTTTTTTCATATATTATGCCAGGCCTTCTTCAGGTAATAGCAATGTCTCAAACATTGTTAATGGCTAGATAGTTTTCTAAAATATGATTACATATTTTAGTAATCATTCCCTTGTTGACTGGCATTTAGAATGTTGGCAGTAATTGTAATAGCTAGTACTAATGAAATATTCTTTATTTCATTTTTATGTTTCTGATGGTTTTATTAAATGTGTATACATTTTTATGTTTCTGATGGTTTTATTAAAATTTATGCCCTTAGGTTATAGTTTCTCTGCAGTGTGTGAAAGGTCCTGTAGAATCAACCCCTCACTAAGTTACAGAGGCCTTTTGAGTAAGGGGCTAGAGGACAGGGTGTGTGGAGGGGTGTGGTTGGCCACCAGCCAGAGACTCTTTCCACGTGAAGTCACTGCTGCTCTCTACTTGCTTTTGTGCTACTTCGAATGCACGTAAAACTGTGACTGTGCTTTAAAAATTGAATGGTTAATTTGAGATTATGGTTTTCCAGATGATTTTGCTTCCTCGGCATCTCTCTGTTTTCTAAGCCGGAGGACCTCACAACTTCTGCCATTGCCGGAGGATTCTCTAACTGGGAAGAGTAAGGAATTCTGAAGCTCGGCCTGAAACATTATAGATTGTTGTTGTGACCTGAAGCATGGGAGCTGGTGGGAAGGATCTGGGTCTGGAGTCAGCTTGGGTTTGAAGCCTCATTCTAGCACAGCTGTGCAGTCTTGGACATCTTGGCCAACGTGAATCTGTTTCTTACCTTACCTATATTTAAAATATGAGTATTAATATAGCACCTTGCAGAATTTTCATGAAGATTAGAGAAGGTAATGTTTATGGTGTTTGGTAAATGGTAGCTTTTATAATAATTGCCTCTCAAAGCGATGTGGCTCCCATGTTTGTGTCAGGAGATTTTCTCGTTGGACTTGGGGATTGGGGCAAATATGTGCCATGCTGTTGCCCTGAGTTGGTCTCAATTTGGAATTATGTGGCTGGTGAGATTGAGGTCTGTGTGGAGATGATATGGTGTGTCACCTCTTCAGCATGGGACTTCATTAAATAAAGTTCTATCCGACCAGTGATTGGAGTGGCCATTCACTTACCTTCTGGATATTGAATACTTATTTGTCCAGGCACAGGGAGATGGCTCTTGGCCTGTTCTAGCTCATTTACTCTTCAGAAATACCCTAGGAGGTGGCTCCTATAGTCTCCACATGAGGCTATTTAGGCTCAGAGAGGCCCCCTTCCATTGGGTTGTCAGATTTAACAAATAAAAATACAGGAAATACTGCATGGGACACACACTAAAAAATTGTTTGTAGTTTATCTGAAATTTAAACTTAACTAGGCATCTGTTTTATCTGCCCCCCCCACCCATAACTTCCCCCAAATCATGCAGTGAATGAAGGACAAAGCTGGGACTTAGATTTTCCTCCGGATGACTCTGAAGCCCATACTGAAGTCTGTTACTCTGTGATGTGGCTGTGAGAAATCAGAAGTAGAACTCAGGTGTGAAAGGGAAGGAAATTGTTGTCAGATGGAGTTTAAAGTTCTTCACTCATTGGCAGTTGACAAGCTGAACTTGGAGACACTTTTCTCTTTCACCTGATTGGTGGAAGATAATTCCCTGTTGGATCTAATGGTTAGAAATAGAGACAGCTAATGCGGGCTTATGAGCTCCCTATTATATAGGCCAAGTACTGTGCTAGAACTCCTGTGGAAAAAGCCCAATCTTTTCAGATGAGGATTTCAGGTAAGAGTTAAACATTTCAGAGCTGTGTGGTTGTTGCCGTGACCTGGTCAAGGAAGCACCACTGGCCCTGAAAGCCTGTTGATCTAAACTTGACATTATGCATGACCTTCTGCTGGGAGAACTCTGGGGAGTACGTAGGGGCGATGTGTCAATCATCCAGTGTCTCTGCTAGAGTAGGTGTTTCAGTATGAGTCTTTCCAGTGGGCTGCATAGAGAATTACTTGCTGCTGCTGAAGAATTGGATATTTACTAAGGTGTAGATATTTCTGGACTCTCAAAAACCCATGAGTTTTCCTTGGTTGTCAAATGCATGCTCAGGGGCCATGCCTGCTTTCTAAAGGCTCAAGCATCTGCTTGCTCACCGGCCATTCAGGATAAACCTGAGGGGCTGCCCATCGCTGTGGTGTTGGGCCTCGGTTTCTTGTTTGGGCCAATAGGCCAGCCTTTCCAAAGAGGAGCCTGGGGAGCTTTGAGGGCTAAAGGGCAAGAAGCATGAGGAACCTACTGGGAGAAGGCTTCCTGTGGATGAGGAAGGGGAGGGGCAGTTTGCTCCCTCTCTCCTGACTCTCCCAGGATTGTGGTAGGGAATCTTTGGAAGAAAAGGGAAGGGGAAGTTTGCCAGTCTCCCTTGGGAGCACTTTGGTCTCCATCTCTTTTTTGGACTGAGTAAGAAATTGACCTAAAGATGCTTTTTGCTTTTCAGGTGACTTTGGTTCTGGCAAGTCTAAATTAAACAGTGAACTCTGCTGCATTTCTAGGTTGATGTAAAGGATTCAAGACTAATAACCATAGTAAGATAATGATAATACAAAATAACTGATTCTAAGCACTTTATGCATATTAAATTCTTGCAATAACATTTGAAGGGGGATCTATTAGTATGCATGTTATACAAGTAAGGAAGCCAAGGATCAGACCATTTAAGTAACTTGCCCTAGGTCACACAGCTTGTTCGTGGCAGAGTCAGAATTTGAACCCAGGTAGATGGGCTCTTAAACTCTTAATACAAAAACTGCTATTTTATGTAGTTGTGTGTATATCTGTGTGTGTGTGTGTGTGTGTGTGTGTGTGTGTGTGAGATATATACATATATATGTATACATACACAGTCTTACAAGACGGATATCCTAATTATGCATACTCACACACACACACCTTTGACATTTCAGATTTCTCAGTGGATTTAAGAGTAAACAGTGGGGACTGCAAATTGGTTGAGGGCATGCCAGTTGGGAAACAGGTGAACAGGAAGTGGAGTAGAGCGTAATACCTCAGGGGAGAGGGATAGGCTAGTGACCTGGGCTGGGTGGTCCTGATGGGAGTAGAGTAGAGGGTTGGATGCTGATGTTTACAGAATAGGTAGTGCTGGGATTGTCAGGGGCTCAGCAGAAGCCCGGGAGAGAAAATGTCAAGAGGCATTGATATTAGAGAATTCCGGAAGTAAGGGAGTTAATGCTCAGGACAGAGAGACCTAGTTACAACTCTTATATGCAAGACTCCAGTAAACTGCTTGTGAAAGGCGTGCCCTGACTCTCTGCCTGTCTACCTGTCTGTGTAAGGAAGTTGATAAGACATGCAAATAAATGCTTATGCATATTTTAGGGAAAACTGGACTTTAATAATATGTTGGTTCATTCACTAAAAACTGGCTTTTTCAGACCCATTCTCGCTATTTAACTTGTCCACAGGGATGTGATTTTTACCTGAGAAGTAGCCACCAGTGCCCAAGAATTTAGAAACTCTCACCTCTTTCGTACTAAATTGGAAACCCTCCAGTGTCTTCTATAATCACGGCTATGTTTGTGTGTGGAATAAGGACAAAAATCAAGGCAAAGCTTCAACACTGTCAGTAATATGTGCCTACCCTGACTGGCACTAAAATAGTGTGCTGTGGAGAGGACCACAGATAGCTTCTTTATTTAATGGATTGTTTTTGCCTCCAGTGGAGTGATCTTTGCTGCTGAGAGTGTGCGTGTCTGTGTGTGTGCTTCTCTGTGTCTCTGTGTGTGTGCATGTTCATTTTCTGCATTCAGCCTGCGTCACTGCCCTGGTAATCAGTGTTTCTCCATGGCCTCTGTAGGTGAGGAGGGTTTCTTTGAAGGCTAAAGAGCTACAGTTCCCAGACACTAAATGTGCATAACGCCTTGAGGGTTTTAAGCCCGGCGCTAAGCATGCATGTCTCATAGTCTCATAGCCCAACTAGCCACAGCGCCTGCATTCCCACAATAGCGGCAGCCCTGAGCAGATGCTTCCAGTGCTCTCATCTGGCTGTGCTTTTCACTTTGGGACAAAGTTCTGTAATCATATCTCCTGGATTTATTTTCTCCACACCGTAAAGCCTGAATTGTGAAGATCACATCATGCCAGAACGGGCAGCATGAGCCAAGTTCTTGGGGCTGCTGAGGATTTCTTTGCCTTTTTTTTTTTTTTTTCCTTTTTGGAGATGTGTATCAGAAAAAGGCTTTGCCTATATAGAGAAATTTGACTGCTCCTGCCAATAATGTGTAACAATATTAAACTTAATGGCAGACCTTGAAGTGTATAAAAACTTAAGTCCAGAAAAAGGTAAGAGTCATACTACTAATTTTAAGGTAAGTGGAATGGTCCTAGTGAAGATGGGATACATTTGTTATTTTATTTTATGTTATTTTATTTTATGTTAAATTTAAATATTTATTTGAACTCTTGACAACATATTTGAGATACTCTATTTCAATCTGGGATGAAAAGGTTAAGTATTTTTGATAAGGCAAAGTGTTTTTTTTTTTTTTTTTCTCCCCTGGCAAATGTAGACTTCTGTAACAGTAAAATTTGCAGGCTGATGGATTGGATTGGAAGTGCATTGTAATGAAGTATTCAGTGGCAAAACCACTGTATTCTTAGGTTACAAGTCAAGGATGTAGATATGCTTAAAAATTGTATTTTTGTCTGACACCTATGAACAGTGAGTTTTAATTTAAACATTTCAAGTCTTGCTCAGTTTGAGTAATGAGTAAAGCTGTATTTCAACTTTCTACAATAATCGAGATGGAGTGATTCCCCATTTGTATCAGTTAAAAAGAGTCCTGTATGGTGAAAATAATTAGCTTTATAAAATGACACCATGTGAGTATTCAGGATAGATAAAATGGAGGCAGAATCCATGTATCATGTTCTTAGAATCTGTCAGCTCCTGTAGCATGAGAGAGACATTTGAAAGTATGAGTTAGAAGATCAGAAATTTAAAGTGTATGGAGATTGTTCTTGAGTTATAAGAAATATTCCTGCCTGGTCAGACAGAATAAATGGCATGTCAAGAAATGTCTTCCAGACTTGTCTTCCAGCTAAAATTTGTCTATCATTTCAGATTATTCATGTGCATCTACTCAGACGTAACTTTATCGTGTCAGTGCTCCTTGTGAGAGCCTGTCTCGAGACTGTTGCTGGTTCACGGTATCAACTTCAGTGTGTCATGTTCACAGTTTGAGCACTGATGCCTGCTTTTTATTCAAAATATAAATTGGACTATGGATGAGATTTCTGGAGCACAGCTGAGTTTTCTAAGCCTGGGAAGGACCTTTAATATAGAAATAGGGTAGGATTTGGGGATTTGGTAACTGGTAATGCAGTTTGTTGGCAGGATTTGCCATTTAGAGTTTTGTCTTAATATGTTTGGAAACTCTTCTGTATGCTGAATATAGGAGTAAGTTGAAATGCATAGCATACTATCAGGACTGTCTGGCTTTGCACATCACAGAAATAAGGATGAAAATGACTTCCATTACTTCTACCATAAAAGTAATCTCTAAGATTGAATTAAAGTGAAACATTATGGCAATTTGAGTGAATTATTCTAGTCATATAAGCTGTTAAAATGGGTGAATGTAGATGTCTTGTTTAAGGGAAGATGTTTTCACATACAGATGGTCTTATCAGAGATTTCTTTTCATGAGCATATATTTCATATTTTACTTATTTTCAGTTATTTTAATGATTCATTTTGCTGAGTGAAAAATTTTCTTTATTGACTGTCCATCTTGGTATTAATCTTAGTATGTGGCAAGACTATTTTTAAAGAAATCTTTCTTCTGCATTCCAGAACAGTTTTAAGTGAAATATCTTATACAGATCAGTTCCATTTTGGAGTGTATAAATTAGTAGATTTTAATTTCCATCAAATCTGAGTTGTATTTATTATTAAACAATGTTAGTGGAAGTGGTTTCAGTTAATGGGTCAATAAAGTTAAAAATGTTCATTTAGAACTACAAAGACCAAAGAGAAGAAACCTGAGTTTTGATGGCATATCCCTAGTCTTAAAACTGTGTATTAAGTGTAAAACCCACGTTTGGTCCTACATTGTGTGTTTATGCATATACTTAGGAAAATACCATTAGCCTCAAATATTAGTATAATGCACTAAGCCTCTGAGTTGGGAATCATCCCAGTGTCTCTTACAACGCTCAAAAACTGTAAGGTACTTGAATGGCAACATAAAAACAGAAATCAGGGGGAAGCTTCAGGCATGTAAGGTGAATGCTTTTAGAGTCTTGCTAGGTCTACGAACCCCAGTCTCCCTTTCAGCAACAAGAGCTAATACTACTTCTTACTTCACAAGGTTGTTTTAAGAACTACTGGTATAATGCTTCTGAAAGCATTTAGAAGATGAAAAGACCCCAGAAATGAAAGATGATATAATTCTAGAAACAAGGGTAATGCACATTTCATCTGCTTTAATTGAAGAGAAATTGCATTTGTTCCAGAGTGCAAATAAAAAACACTTTGACCTAGAACCTTGGTAGCATCTGCTACTAATTTTCCCCTTGGCTTAGTATAACCTACTGACAGCAGTGTGCACACTGTGTATTGAATGCCTTATGCTGATGTCAGTGTAGGCATGAGCCCTAGATTTCTAGAGCAAGAAGAAACCATAGCCACTATACTCTTTTAAGGAGGAAAAAAAATAGGCCTCACATTTTTCTCTAAGACATGAATAGATTTGTGGCCAGAATTGAGCCCTCCAATTCCCTGATCATGATGGCTGGATCTTCTCTATTTAGTCATACAGATTTTTGCTTTTAGGAGATGCTAAGCATTTTAGATACTTGTGATTTCTGTCTTTATGAATTCTTTGTATGAAGGAGGGGGAAATTGAGAGTTTCTCATGGAATCCATAACTGTTAATAAATAATTGGTACAAAGATATGTTGAATGCTTTATATACCAAGTGCTGGTGGGGGATATGAAAGTGAATAAAAGTATTAACCTTTTTCTCAGTAATTCATAGTATGGTACATGCTTATATCACTGTGATTAGGGTAGCACTGTAATAGTGGAACTTCCCCTGGTAGCTTGAGTGTAGAGAAGTAAGCAAAGGATTTCTGGAGGTAATATTTGAGCTAAGCCTTGAAGAATAAGAAGGACTATATCTGGTAGATAAACAAGGATTGAAGATGAAGAAGTAGGCAAGGGCCGGGAATTAAAATAAAGACCTCATAGTACAGGCTAAGAAATTTGGACATCATCTCTCCCTGCCTCCTCCCTTCTTCCCACCCAACAGAGACGGTTTTAAGCTAGGGAGAAATTAATCTGATTTGAATTTCAGAAGGATCTCTGACAACAGTTGAGAGACGGAGGGGAGAGATGTGACTAGAGCAAGGGAGACCGGAAGGCTCTTGGAGTAAATAGGTGAGAGTACAATAGTCTCAACTTTCTTAGCTTAGACCTTTCACGAGAAAATACTGGACTCTGAAGTTTACGTTGGTGTCCTTTGGCTCTGATCAAAGCTACCCTAGAATTCACACTGCTTCTTCCTGTGTATGCACATTTGATCCAACTATCTTGCCGTTGGAATATATTAGCTAAGAGTAGGTACCTTCTATTTTTGCTCTTACTAAGTTTACAACCTCTTTTTATTAGACAGAATTTTGACTTATTTTGAGTGGCTGGGTTTTTCTTTTTTCTTTTTTTTAAGATATTTATTTATTTGAGAGAGCGAGAGAGAACACAAGGTGGGGAGAGGGAGAAGTAGGCTCCCTGCTTGGCAGGGATGTGGGGCTCGATCCCAGGATCTTGGTATCGTGACCTGACCTGAAGGCAGATACTTAACTGAATGAGCCACCCAGGTGCCTCTCTGTTTTTCTTCTACAGAGAATGAGAAATGCTTTCCCCAAGAAGCTCAGAGCACTCCAACTCAACCTTTTTTAGGTTATAAGACATTGATTTGAATGTTGACGGGCTGCTTATGTAATCAGTACAAATATAACAGAGTATGGAGGTCAGTGGTCATATCTTGGTGTTTAACTTTGTTAAAAATTACTATTTCCCCATTTAAAGAAGAAGGTGAAGCTCATGATACTGTATACTTTATTCTGCTTCATAGATCAGTCTAGTTCTGAACTATATCTAATAGGATGAGTTCTTTATCATTGTTTTTATTCAGTTTTTTTTTTTTCTCTTTTCATGTATTATCTATTCTGGATAAATTTTAGAAATGGACCTGATAGTCCCCAAGGTAATTCTGTTTGGATTTTTTTTTTTTTAATTGGAATTGCTTTGATTATGGAATTACTCAGGTGAATCACTAACTTTAAGACACTGAATTCTGCTTTTTAGGAACATAGTAGTACTCACTAAATTTTAAATCTTTTTTTAACATCAGTAAAGATTTAGAGTTTTTTTTTTTTTAAAGATTTATTTGAGAGTGAGAGAGAGCTTGAGAGCAGGAGTGAAGGGGAGGGGCCACGGGAGGAGGAGAGAATCTAGAGCAGAGCAGGAGCTCCCTGCTGAGCACAGAGTCTGACACTGGGCTCCACTCATGGCTCCATCCCAGGACCTTGAAATCACAATCTGAACTGAAACCAAGAGTCGGACACTTAACCAGCTGAGGTACCCAGGCACCCCTAGAGTTACTTTTCTTCGTGTAGGTTGTCTACATTTCTTGTCAGGTTTATTCTTGTGGTGGTTTTAGTTGGTATTATGAATAGATTTTTGTCAATTGCATTTTCTCTTCCCTCCTTCCCCCCCCCCTTTTTTTTTTTTTTACAGGGACAATAACTTGATTTTCTTTGGGGGTATGGGTATATTTCTAGCCTCAGAACTTCTAGAATTGCTTCTTTGCACCAGTGGGCTTCATGACTTTGAGCATGTTGCCATGTCACAGGTTTGCTCTAGGGCCAGCACGTGCACGCTGTGACAACATTACCAATCTGAGCATCCTTCAAGCAGGGGAACAGGTGCACAGGCATGCTCTTGTGGTGTTTCTTGAAGGGGCTATACTTCTGGATGTAGCGGAGGTGGTCTTGGTGGATGACAGTGGTCTTCTTTATCTTCATGTGGGTCACCGCAGCAGACAGAATCTGCCCTTGGATAGAGACATTACCAATAAAAGGGCATTTCTTGTCAATATACATGCCCTCATTGGCCTCCTTGGGAATCCTGAAGCCCAGACTGGTATTTTTCTAGTATCACGGAAGCTTCTGCTTACCAGTTTCTCCAAGCAGGACCCTCTTATTTAGAAAGATGGTCAGCTGCTTTTGGTAGGCACACTCGGTCTGAATGTATGCCATTTTAAACACAGTAGTATAAAAGAACTAGTACAAGAAGTATGTTTTCTTCTCTTAACTCTCTCTACCTCTTTCCTAAGTAAATTACTTTTATTAACCTTTTTGTTGGGTTTTAATGTTGCTTTCATATCTCTAGATGATGTATTTATACTACTCTCTGTTGAGTTTTCAGTTTTTGATATCATCTATTGATTTTCTTCTATGGTAGATGAGGAATTACCTTACTAGTAGAATCCCCACATCTCTTTCAGTTACTTTCCTGGTTGGCTATCTTTGTAACTTTAACAATTTCACTTACACCTTTTCCCCCCTGCTCTGCTAAATAGAAATACCCTACCTAGTGACCATAGTACTTCCTTTCTCTCACTTGTCCCTCCTTATTTCTCTCATATATAATTTTTTCATTCCTCTTCAGTATTATCCTTACTCCTTCCCTGTTTCAATCATAGGTTGATTTCAAAAGTTTACTATCAGTAAGCAAAGTTTACATACTATGACTGCATAAAGTTATGTGATTGTGACTACATAGATATTCACCAGAGCAAGTAATCACCTAATTTAATTTTTTAATTGCTTAAATTTAGTTAAGGATACTGTTTCAGAACATGGTATTAGAGGAAAAGGGTAGATTCTGGAGATTTCTTTTTTTTCTTTTTTCTCTTTCTTTCTTTTTTTTTTTTTTTTAAAGATTTTATTTATTTATCTGACAGAGAAAACACAGCTAAAGAGGGAACACAAGCAACTTTGGAGCCTGAACTTGCAGTCATACTCTCTTTTAGTGATGCTGTTAACTTTCTTGGCGTTGGTATGATACAGAGGCAAGAAACAATTGACTGCCTTCTGTGTTAAAAAAAAAGAAATTATTACCATTTTTATAAAGACATCTTGGTTTAATTTCTTTTCTTCACATACGGTGTTCCTTGGAGTAGACGGGCCTGCAGCTGAGAACTTCCTGACTAACGAAGGAAGAGCTCTGAGGTAGCTGACATAGGGCTTGGCGTAGGAAGCAGTGGCATGAAAATGGTTATGGGATGAGACCAGATCTTGCAGGGTTTTTAATATCCCCCTGAGGAGTTGGGCTGTATCTAAAGAAGAAGGAAAGAAGATGAGCTCTGGAGTTGATGGGTGATATAAAAGTAGTAGTTGAGGAAGAAAGAGTGGTATTTAAAAAAAAAGAAAAACGTGACGGGGCGCCTGGGTGGCTCAGTCATTAAGCATCTGCCTTCGGCTCAGGTCATGATCCCGGAGTCCCGGCATCAAGCCCCATTTCGAGCTCCCTGCTCTGCAGGAAGCCTGCTTCTCCCTCTCTCACTCCCCCTGCTTCTGTCCCCTCTCTTGCTGTTTTTCTCTCTGTCAGATAAATAAATAAAATCTTAAAAAAAAAACAAAACCCAAAAAACGAATATGGTTTTTTGGGGAAAAGAAGAGAAGTACCATGAAGGACTGAAAAAGGGTCCTGCAATCTACCTGAGAAATTGGTTCAGGCATATCAAAGCCATGAACCCCAGTCATGTAGGTTTTCAGAAACGATCCATTACTATCTCTAATTACTTGTCAACAAAATAGAAGCTATCACGAGTGAGTTAGAGTTACTTCAGCTGTCTCTTTGAAGAAAGGTAAATGATTATTTCTATTGATCTGTGTATTAATTTTTTTATTTTTAAATATTTTATTTATTTATTTGACACAGTGAGAGAGGGAACACAAGCAGTGGGAGTGAGAGAGCGAGAAGCAGACTCCCCACTGAGCAAGGAGCCCAACTCAGGGCTTGATCTCAGGACCCTGGGATCATGACCTGAGCCAAAAGCAGATGCTTAACAATGAGCCACAGAGGTGCCCCTCTACTGATCTGTTTAAAGAGTAGGCTATGATTGTTGATGTGTGTAATACAAGCTTTTCATCTAATTCAGTGACTGGTTGCTTCTTGCTTTTTAAAATCAGTGTCCATATTATCTGTTTTTCCAGGTAGGGTCTGAAAAGACAAACCTTGAGAGAATATACAGGCAGGGGGTTCTGAGGCACCTCTTCTTCCAAGTGCAGCTATAAAATCAGAAGAGAAGGGACAAAATAAAGGACAGCTTTAATAAAGACCATTATTTTACTCTCTTTTATAATTTCTCCTTGCACATTTTTTCTCTCATGTCTGTGTTCATTTATCATCATTTGCCCTTTTCTTTATTCTTTATTTTGAATGTCCAAAATTATATCCAATGACTGTTTGTTTTTTTTTTAAACCAAGCACTACTGATTCATATTAAGTACTAAGTAAACTTTTTCCTCGCTTTTCTCACTCCTTAAATGGCACCATAGTTGATACCTCATTTGGCATGTGGACTTGGTGTCCTTCTAGGAGTGTGTGTACACACATGTACACAGATACAGAAAGGAACCAAACCACTTGTGCAGGTCTCACAGGGAATTACACTTGTATCTGATGAAGAAGGACAACGAAAAATATAAGTCACGTGGGCTAGGTCACACTCCACCTTCCTGTTGCTACTTGTTGAGCCCCCATTGGAAGATGAGACAGGACTTCAGCCTGAACCTAGTACTAAATGCCTCTTATATTGTGAGCATTCTCATGGTGGTAAGGTTTTAAGGTTAATTTCAGTCATTTGGTGCTTTCCTTATTTTCTGATTTTTGCATTTTTAAAATTTACTCACTTCTTTTCTCATGTTCTTATTGGTGTTTTGAAAAATGAAAAGGCCAGAAAATCCACTTGGAAAGTGAGAGAAGGCAGGCATGGGGAGCATAATAAATAGGGATATGCAGATTTTGGTGGTGGGGTGGGGAGGAAGAGGAACCGTGTCTCAAGTTTCTTCTTTATCATTTAGTTTTAATCTTATATAAGAATTTGGCCAGTTCTCTTCTCACAGTCATTCTGATGCATAGTCATTCTGAACTTTATTTGGTATTCTCTCACTATTTCCTTACTTTTTCCTGTCTCAAACGTATGTCTTTTTTCCTGAAGAAGTGGTGAATGGAAGCAAGATATATGCAAAGGGACAA
Source organism: Spilogale gracilis (assembly GCA_004023965.1). Taxonomy (NCBI): domain Eukaryota; kingdom Metazoa; phylum Chordata; class Mammalia; order Carnivora; family Mephitidae; genus Spilogale; species Spilogale gracilis. Next base: position 8,962 of record PITA01017635.1, on the reverse strand, counting down.
CGGAAGAGTAAAAGGAACAAAGAAAGAAACTGTTCCATTCTCCTTACACTTCTGTTTCTTACCTTTCCCACTCTGTGCACTCACGCCTCTGTTGGTTGTGATCTTTCCTCCTCAAAGTCTTCCTTTTTGTTTCCAAATTTCCTTGGCCTAGTCTTCTCATTTCCTTTCTCTTTTCACAGAAATAAAATTTAGACCCTATTTGATTTATGAGGCCACATATGAGTCCATGAAGATAAGAATCCATGGTTGGGTATTATTAACCTCATTCCGAATGTATTAGCTGTAAGACATTGGGGCAGTTGCCTACTCTTTTATTTGGTCTAGGGGATCTTCCTAAGATGCCTTCCATGATTTTTTCCATGATTTTTCTTGTTCAGGGAAGTATCATTAAGAACAAACACAGAGCAACACAAATGTTGGCAAAAACCTTGAAGAGCATAGAGAACATCAAAGTGAGGAAGTTCTGAAATTGTCAGTGGCCAGTGCTTATAATTTCTGCAGCCCTGCCTAACATTCTGTTTCTATTCAGCGATAGGTATCACCCTTAGTTGAAGAGAGAGTTCAGTTTTGGTCATTGTGTTTTAAGAAGGTAGAGGGGGAAAGCAGCATACGATAATAAATAGTAACAGAATGGAAAATGGATTCTTTCCTTAGGAACAAGTCAAGTTTAAGAGGCTGGACATAACATTTCTTGTTTGAACCATCCACTTTTATAATTTTGTGGCTTCTAACTATTGTTTTTTTTTTTCTTTTAAAAATTTATCCTTTTGATAACACTTGTGTGTGTGGGGGAGAGAGGTTGCTTTTTTGTGCTACTTCTTAATCCTGCACTCATGTGTTATTACATTCCAGATACAATTCTAAGTTTATACTTCTTTGTTCAATCTTTAATTTCTCACTTACTCAATACCTAAGTTTATTTTCTTGTTTTTTATTCATATTGCTGGGATCTTTTCCCATTCTCACATGCAAACTGTTCTCTTTTTTCTTTCTCATTTCTTTGTTTCTTTGTATCCCCAATGAGAAAAGAAGGACACTACTGTCAGGGAGAGCTCCAGAAGTTCTAATCTAGGACTTTTTCAGTGCTCTGGTATAGTGGGGGGCAGGAGGAGAGTTATGTGATTTGGATTAAAATAGCAGGAGGAAACAACCACACGTTCTAATAACAGCTTAGTTCTCTAGGAAATCACCTGGGTTAGTTCCTCTGCACTTATTTCCCTCATTTATTTATTTATTTTTAAAAGATTTTATTTATTTATCTGACAGAGAGAAACACAGCCAGAGAGGGAAAATAACCAGGGGGAGTGAGAGAGGGAGAAGCAGGCCTCTCGTGGAGCATGAAGCCCGATGCAGGGCTCCATCCCGGGACCCTGGGACCATGAGACCATGACCCGAGCCCAAGGCATACGTTTAACGACTGAGCCACCCAGGCGCCCCTCATTTTCCTCATTTAAAAAATAGTGATCCTATGCCTTTCAAAGAATTTCGAAGCTAAATGAGGTGATGTGTGTGACAAGTCTCGCCCAGTGGTTGGTACATAAGCCTGAAGTAAATGTTCTATCTTTCTCCTAGTCACATATACCCACTCCTTTTAGTATCTGTGTTGCGTACACACAGACACTCCTTTCTTTCTCTTAGGATTGACAACATGTATCAATTTTCTCTTTGTATTTTTCCTCAAACCCTTGTGTTTGTGCCCTTTTGTCTACCCTCTACATAACCAAAACCGTATGTAGCATACGACAAAGGTGTGAAAGAAGAACCCAAGAAAGTAAGAAGTTAAGCAAGTCCTTAGTTGATTTTAATTAGCAAGACAGCTTATTATTTAGAGTACATAAATATGGAAAGAGATTTCCCACTCAATTTTGATAATCACAGCTTACCCACAATCCATAACCCTTGAGAATTAACATTTGATCGTTTGTCCTAACTTCTTTCATGCTGTTTTTCAAATCCAAAAGTTCCTTGGCTTCCAGTCACTTAGACTATTGTGTAAATTAAGCATACTGTCCCCCTATTAAAGATGGCTTCTCAGTGTTGTGGATTAGGATTTTCCACAGGCCAGAGAGGATGTTTTTAAAAATACAAAGGAGAGGACTGAAAAATTTTTAACTAGTTTTCAAAAATTAAAAGAATGCAGTACAGTAGTGCGTGTGTGTGCATGTGTGTTTTGCCTTACCTGACTGGCAAAGGATAAAACAAAAAACAAAACCCCCCAGATGATACCTAGCGTCAGCAGGGGTGTGTGAAAATGGGCACTTTTCTGTATGGCAAGTGGGAATTTGAATTAGTGTTTCTGGATGGCAGTTTGACAGTAGACAAACCCTTCCGCTCAGTGGCTTTCCTTCCAGAAACTATTCCTATAGCAGTGCTTGCACATTTGCACAAAGATATGGTGATAACAATGTTTATCGCAGTATTTTTTTTTCTAAGAGCAAGAAAAGGCGAACAACCTAAATGTACACTAGTAGATAGTTTTTTCTTAATGCTTAAATGTATGTGCATAAAAAAGTAAAAGAAGCTCAGAAGTTTCTGCCTCAAACTGGCAATACTGGTTATCTTTGACTACAAGATTATGTATAATTTTCTTCTTCGTAATTCTTTGCACATTTGTAATTAGCATATATTCCATTGAGAAAAGATAAAGATCAAATCTACTTAAAAAAAATCAAGTTATATATTGAAAACATAGAAGAGTCTTTTGCTGGCTCCCAGCTGTGTTCTGATTAGGCTGGTGCTATTCTGAGACCCTTGAGGTGGTCTCACTCCATTCGGCCTCTTCCTCCAGTTGGGTGTGCTAACAGCAGGTGTTGCCCTTTTCCAATGTTCTTCTTTGCTGCCTCTCCTTCTGCTGCTTAGGTAGTAAACTTACCATCAAACCATTTATAACAATTTGTTCTTTCTTGAAGGCATCCTTTATTTTTCTTGATAGATCTGTTGTCAGAAATATGATCTCTTCTGCCTCATGAGCCTGGTAAAATCCATCTCTAATACCTCTGCTGCTTTAGATGAGGCTTACTAGCCATTGTAAAATGATTAAAGCTGTGTATCTGTAGGGCTTAGTACATATTTCATGCTGCTTTCACAGGTCTTCCTGGATGAGTGGCTCTCTTCCAGGTGGCAATTCAGGGGCTCAGGCTCCTTCTGTCTCGTGGTTCTGCTCTTGTCAACATATGACTTACAAGGTTGCCCGAGGTGTGTCTCCTCTCCAGCCAACTGAAAGGGGAAAAGAAAATAGAGAATCACGTGCAGATTTTCATGAGGCGGTGTTAATGGGCAAGGCCTAAATTTTATTGGCCAGAACCTAAGTGCATGACCAGACCTAACCACAAAGGAGCCTGGGAAGTGTAGTCTGTATGTGCCCTGGAGGAAGAGGAAATAAGTTTTGGTGAACACATAGTAGTTGCTGTGTTAATAGGCAGAAGCTCAACTCCTAGTTCCATGCCTAGCTGTGTCATGTCTGCAGGTTCTTGAATTTATTTGAACATTAGTTTTCTTATTTATAAAGTGAGCACACTAAGACCCATCCACTACACAGTGTTGGTATGAAAATTAAATGAAATAGCTTAATAAACTTTGAGGTGTTATGCAGATACAAGGAGGGCACTTTCATGAACACAGATCTCACTGTTGGGCATTTTTAAAAAAGTATACCTGACTTGTAGATTGGACCAGGAATTGGCAGACTACAACCTGTGGGCCAAGCCTGGCCAGCTGCCTATTTTTGTAAATAAAGCTTTATTAGAATACTGCAGTATTCCATAGTTTGTGTATTTTCTTAGGCTGCCTTTGTACTACATGCAGAGTTGAATGAGTGTTGCAGAGACTGTATGGCCTGCAAAACCTACAGTGTTTACCATCTGGCTCTTTACAAAGAAGTTTGCCAACCTTTGGACTACCCTGTGAGTGTCTGAGGTATTATTTGTTTGTATTTAGTAGTGTCTGAGATACAGCATTTGCCCAGGGAGTCTGCTGAGGGGCTGAAAGCTCTTTTTAGAGTACGGTAGTTCAGAAATTATGCAGTTGGAAGGCAATTTCTGTAGGAAAGATGCCTCTCCACTAGAGCCGATGACCACTATAGACTCCTTTGCACTCTTTGAATAGCCAAATAGCCAAGATAATTAGGCACCCTGAGTTCAATCCCAGATGAATCCCTTACACTGTGCTGACTTTACTAGGTTCTTTTCTAAACATAAACAGATGCCCTTTCTAGAACATCATTATAATTGGCACCGTCATCAAACTGTTTATAGTGTACCACTATTCAATTAATTATGGTTGGTAAATATTAAGTGAATGATTATTGCAGGGAGTAAAAGGCAGAGTAATGGACAGTTGACCGAGAAATGCTTTGATATGACAAGGGGGCACTGTTTCAATAATGCTGGTTTCTGCTTGTTATACAGCCTGACTTTTGCTAGCTTGAAGACCTAACAACCTGAATAAGAGTGGTACAAACTCGATATAGTAACTCTTTTCCTCCAATGATTGGCAAAATAAGAGTTTCTCTCAGCCTGTCAGTACAAATTCAGCATGTAGCTATAGAGATAGTAAGCTAGATAATGGAGGGGAGGTTCATCCAGCTAACATTCATTGATGGCCACTAGCTGTTACGCATTGTGCATTATACTAGGTGCCAAGGGTGCTAGGATAAATAAGCCCATCATCCCTGCTTGAAGCCTGTGGAGCTTAGTGAAAGACACATGGAAAGAATGGGCAGATCTCTCCTTACCTTTGGCAGATAGGAAGAATTTTGCTGGGAGATACTTCTACAGGCATTAATATCTGGAGCAACAGTTCCTTCAGCTGTGATAATCAGGAGGTTGATGAGTTTGGCTGGTTTATGGGAGAGTAGGGGAGAGGGGCACAAGAGGAGAGAGAATAAGAGAACAAAAGATTTCAGCAGTTAATGATAGAACTGGGTCAAGATTGACTTCTCCACACGTATTCTTAGTTACCCAAATCTAACCAAAGGCACTTGTCTAAATTTATAAAATCACATGTTACAAAAGACATGTTTTGCAGCTATGTTTAGTACACACATTTTTTAGCTTTCTTTTTTGTCTTTTTATTTGAAACAGATTTTAAAAGGATGCAAAAAGACAAAGTAGGTACTTAGAAAATCTTTGTAGAATCTCACTATTGAAAATACCTGGTATGTTACTCTAAGAAATTTGCAGAACAGGGACAAGGTCTCGTTCCACTTAGTATCCTTAGAAGAGACACAATGTCCTACAAAGAGTCTATGCTCAGTAACTGTTTATTGATAAAATAGTTGGAATTTTGTGATTGGAATGAAAGATTTTAATACCCATTTTAATTACAAAGCAAGGGAGAACGAAATATACTTAGAAGGCAAAGATCGATGAACAGTTCAGAGTTCTCACTGGGGCTGGGATATTTGGTTGCAATGCACCCTCTGTTCTCTCTGGCCTCCTACTTTGCCTCATCTCTGGCTTGTGATAAAAAAGCTTTTAGATGATGGCAGTCGTTCCTCTAATTCTTGTGACTGTCCCCAACATAAGCTTGTCTAAGCTGTGCTTTCAAGATCTTCTATTGAATTACACTGGTGATAGGCTCCCAGATGGGATATGGAAGATGGCAGCTTCAATTTGGGTCAGTTGTTAGGCTTTCTCTATAAGTTCTGCTGATTCACTAAGGGGACCATCCTCCTCTCTCCTTCAACATGCCAATTCTTCATGTGCTGTTATGTTTGAAAAACCATAGGCACATGGGGATTTGGGCTATATGGAATGTTCTGCAGAGCACATCAGACCTGTGTTACTTGGTAAATTTCATATGAAATTGAATTACCTATGAAGTCACCCTAGGGGAACCTCTCATCCTAAGGTAACATAAGAAAAAGAAAATTGTCAATTTATTTTCCAACAAGTATTTTCTTTTCTTTTTTTAAAAGAGCATGTTGATTTTTTTTAATAAGGTAAAATCCAAATGCACAAAAGATGAGACAAAACTTATGAGACTGATGTGGGTAAACAGGTAGAAGGATTATTTTAGACACCCAGACCCACCACTCTACTCCTGAAATAATTTAGCTAAAGTTCAGGTGTAGCAAAAGATAGATCACTTCTGATATTAGGAGAGAATATATGTTTTTTGGGGACAGAAACAGTACTGTTTTCCTTCATAAATCTCTACACCTCTTATTATAGTGTTGTGTACATGATAGGTTTCTTGGAGCTATTAATTATTGAGAAGTCTTTATGGTATAAGACCTACTATTGCCGGCTGGAAATAGCCTTGGAGTTATCTGCTGCAATCTCAATTTCAGATACCTTTAGTTTCTGCAGCATTCTTAAAAATTTCAGAATTTGCTCTGAGAGTTAACTTGGAGAGAGAATATGTCAGTAAAAGTGGCTGTTGTCTTCTGAAAAGAGCATAGCTCCAAAGATGGTGTGTTCAGGTGGTCACAGGTCTGCGGTTTTAAGACAAGTTTGACTTTCGATGGTGTTCAGCCTCTTAGGCCCTGAGGCCCTGACACGGAGTGGGCAGCACGTACTTCAGGGGCAGGAGCTTTCTCGACAGGTCCGTGCATTCTCAAAAACATCTGGCTCCCTCGTCCATGTGTATAGATAATGAGTCTAGGAAATGCTTTCCATGTTAAGTAAATCACACAGTGGGCCATTAGCATACCAGTGTCAAATGAAGCAGAAAGCTCTTTCTTCTAATGATTGATTGATATTTGAAAAGATTAGGTGTGAATGAACTTCTCACCGCTGGCAGGGGCTCAGGAGCAGGAAAGGAATATTCTGCAGTTTAGAGCTCTCAAAGCCTCCTTGACCCTTCAGATATCCTCTGTTATCCTGATGGACCAGGAGCTTAAATGACCTGTGCCCAGCATGCTTCCTGGTCTTCAGCTCTATTGCTTCTTGATGCTTCAGAGAAACTGGGGAGGCTTGGCTTCCAGTGATTCGTGGGTGGTGATGGGCTCCAAACATTTCCAAACAGGTTAGCTGGGAGACAGTTTGGCTTTTTGCCTTTCAATGTGGCAATGCCTCGTTGAGCTTTAACTCATGGCAAGTAGATAAGTTGATTCTGTGGTCTGCTGGGTAATTATGTGTTCTAAGTAAGATTAACTTCTTAATTACTTCTGAAGGAGAAGTTGTAATATTGAACTGTGATTGTTTTTGGCAGACAGCCAGGAAGAAAGCACAATTAAATATGTGACTCCTTCTTTCCAACTATGAAAGTCATACCTCTAGGTAGGATTATTTAACTACTGGATCAAGACAGACGGAAGTCGTTGCATCAAAGATGAATAGAGATTAAATGTAGAAACAAACTTATTTTAAATCAGGTTTTATTTTTTGAGGAATAATTGTTTACTAAGTTATTTTGTGCTTTACTGCTAGAGCTTAGGGAGTAAATAATGAGAAATGATTGGGAATATCTTTTCTTTTTCTCAGAAGTGCAGTTTCAGATTTTATAATTTAATAGATATTTTTAAAATATCAGAAGGGAGGAAAAATTCTGTTTCTTGCCACTCTCCTAAGTTTTCTGGCTGGGGCCTTACCTTATAAGTTGAATGGACAGAAAGCAGAATAATAAGAAAAAAACACACATATTTTAATATAAATCTTATATGCCACAGGAGCCTTCATAAGGTAATGAAGAGCTAAAGGAGCAGTTGAGCCTGAGTGTTTTTATCCTAGGCTTGATGAAGAGCAAAAAATAAAAGTGTTAGGACAAAGGGTGTGGGCTAAGAGTAGTGAACTGGGGAAAACAACACTGGCTCTATGTCTGAATTTCTCCTGGCATCCCTGTGTTCACAGGTAAGGATGCACTTTATGAGGAGGTTTAGGAAGGGCACCTCTCACAAGACAGTGTTATGTCTGACTTACTTCAGAGAAAAAGGAGGAAGTCAGAGAGTTCTTCCTGTACCTGCCATGTCAAATATTCAGTGTGCCAAGGTGTCATGTTTTGGGGGTAGTGTATTCTGACTCCATTAATATTAGTATTATAAAGTTAATCTGTGAGTTCTAACTATTTCCTCTAAGCCTTTACTTGTGCTAATCAATACTCAGCTGAAGGGCAACCCCCTGCCAATCTCCAGAGGGCTCTCTCTAAGCAGTGTTCTCCTCTCCTGTAACCTGTCCTGTGAACTCTAGCTGCCTTGGTCTCCTTGGACTCCCAACTTTGTCTTCTCAACTCAGACCATTGAACTATTTCTGGGTTCCCCCTTTCTAAGTCTAGAAAATCTTTCCAGACAGTAAGCCGAGGTAACCATTCAATTTACTTCATGTGATTCCTCCTCATAAAGTGCATCCTTACCTGCTACCCCAGAATATGGCACATTGGCATGTTGAGTATTTTAAGCCAAAGGATTTGAGAAATGGCACATGCAGGAGGGACTTTCTGACTTTCTTCCCCTGTAACAGGTCATAAAATCCAAGAAGGACATTTTTTCTCAGCTTTATTGAGATATAATTGACATATAACATTGTGTAAGTTTGAAGTGTACAGTATCTTTTATTTGGTACACTTACATGTTGCAAAATGATTATTCCCCTGGCATTAGCTAACTCCTCCACCATGTCACACAATTACCATTTCCTTTTTGTGGTGAGACCATTAAGATGTACTCTCCTCACAACTTTCAAGTATACAGTATAGTATTGTTAACTATAACCACTGTGCTGTATATTACATCCTCAGAGTTTATTCATCTTACAACTGGAAGTGTATACCTTTTTACTAATATCTCCCTCTTTCCCTCCATTCCTCAACCTTCCACATTATATTCTCTGTCTCTGAATTCAGCTTTTTAAAAATTCCACATATACATGATATTGCTTGTCTTTGTCTGGTTTATTTTACTTAGCACGATGCCCTCAAGTTTCATTCATGTTGCAAATGGCAGGATTTTCCTTCTTTTTCATGACTGAATAGTAAAGATTCCATTGTATTGTGTGTGTGTGTGTGTGTGTGTGTGTGTGTGTGT